>VDFB02019261.1:0-15712 GCA_007258455.2 Sequoia sempervirens
TAGAAAGTGAATGATACTGGAATCCGAATGTGTCCAGTAGGAGAGTTGATACTTTTCAGATGTTGTGAAATGAATTAAAGGAATTAGCGAAGCATATTAGAGATCTGCATAAGAATCATCTATCTCGATGCTTGAAAGGAAGGAAACCGTATGAGTTAGGGCAAGGGCATTTATTGCAAAATAAAGGAGTTAGGTATGTGGAAAATAAAAGGAACAACTTCAACCCTCATTTGTCATATTGCATTTGGAGAAAAGCAGTTTGGAGAGCTCTGAAGTGATCTTTGTGAATTTTTGGAGAGACTCAAGCATAAAGGAGAATCTGCAATCAAATTATGTTTTCATCCCCAAAAGGTATTTATTGAAAACCTGTAAATTTGTGTGATTTCAATCATGTATATTCCTCTGGTAGTCAAAGTTAAGGATAGGCCTCGTCCAAAGTTCAAATGGCATATATATAAGTCCATAGATACAGAGCCCTTAGGTGCATTTTCATCAGTGCCGTACAGAGTCTTGCATATTGAGGATATTAGGGCTTATGTGCATGCAAACATTGAAGATTTGGGAACCTCTCATTTGATGGATTTGTACTCTCATCATATAATTCAAGAAGATTATACTATGAAACCAGAATTTAAAACCCTAGAAGATAAGAAATTTGCACAATTTGTGAAATTCCCCATATTTGAAGAAGATGAATGAGTTTGATATATGTTGAGTCGTGTCCATGATGAATTCATGTGGTTGGATGTGCCATTCAAAATCACAAAAGAAGCTATATGTGCAATTAAAGGACTAAATTCCACCGGTAGACTTCCAGTTTTGAAGTTTATGAAGAATGATAAGGTTACTGATGCCACAGGCTCACAATGGGACAAAAGAGCAATGACGATAGATGATATTGTTGCAGTGGATGTAAAATTTGCATTAATGGTTATCGACTATAAGATTTATCACTCAAGCCGGGAGAATTTAGTATCTAGCACAACTATCTATGCAGCATATGAAATGGTTAAACAAAATGCAAACTTTTATTTATGTGAACTGCTCAGAAGCCAGTTATTGGAGAATTTGGGAAAAATCAAGAAGGATAAGAAGAACATATTCAAATATGGTAACTTGCTGATATGTTTGTTTTTCTACTTCTCGAGTGAGGTACCGAGAGTTGGTAAAGTTCAATGGCATAATGATATGTTGGTAGTTGTTCATATATGGAATATGTTATGTGGACTAGGTGATCAACAAACCCGCAATACAATCCTGTGGGAATACTTTAAAAGTTTTCAGAATTTGATGCATGCCAAAGAAAGAATTACTGCTTCAATAGTAGAGAAATACAAAGACACTATATGCTTCATGATAGACATTGAATAGTGCCATATGGAAGTTGTTGATCCTATAACAGTTTGGATCGTTCCTATGGGTTATGAAGTAGATGAGAACATTCTAAGGATGTATGTTGAACATCTGCTGAATTCACCACTAGATCAAGGAGAAGAAAAGCTTGGTACTTATGCAGAGAAAAGCTTGCAGGTTCATTCAGAATTGAAAAATCCCATGATAGTTAGAAGGGTAAGAAAAGAGATAGAAGATTTTGTAGAAAGTATGGGCATTCTTGTACAGAAACTAAAAGAAGTGAGAAGGCAAAGAGATGAAGCTGAAGTAGCTAAGAAGAAAGAAAAGGCAGAATCAGCTGGTCCGGGAACATCTCCTCCTCACACTAGAAGTTCCCTTGCAACTCAATCAAATCAAGCTGAGGCTTCCAGAAAAAGGAAGAAGAATAAAAGCACAAGATCTTACAAATTTTTCTGCTAATGAAGAGGAAGAACTGATTCAGAAGTAGTAAGAGAGATAAAGGCTACTGGTACACAAGCTGTCAAATTGAATAAGAGAAAATCTTCTGGCAAAGGAGAAGAAGCAAAGAAAAAGGAAAAAATTGACAAGCCTGGTATATCTGTTGAGGAAGTTGAGAATGCAGTGGTGAAAGATGGAAATCTCAAGCCACTCTTTGGTTGGTATGAGACCTTTGATGAATCTGGTAAGAGAATTCTTGAAGAAGCAACAATAAATCATATGAATGTTTTCAATAAATTCCTTTTTGAAATCATGTCTAGTTTGCCTACAAGTTTGTATGATGCTTTGGAGTCTAGGAGGTTGAGTTCCAAATCAGAAGAAGAAAATTTGAGGAAGAGAGTTATTGCCAATTTGTGCTTAGAAATGACAATTGCAGAAATGGATTTATTCCTTGAAAAAGCTAAAAAGGAATTTAAGAGAAAAATAAGGGTAAATAAACTCATGATTGGTGAAACTGACGTTGTTGTCAGTGAAACTAAGGAAATTCTAGAAGAATTTTTGTCAAGGGATAAGATTAACAATGAGGAAATCAATACTGAAAATGTTCAAGGAAATGAGGAAGTGTATATGGAGGTAAATGAATTAGAAGAAGAGAATGTGAATGAGGAGAACATAAATGTATCTTATCCTCCAGAATTTGAGGATATTCTGACTTCTCCTAATGAGGAAAATATAGAGACACCTATGGTAACTAAGGTTCCTATTGAGGTGTTAGCTGAGGAAAAGGAGGTGTATACTGAAGAAGTTGAAATTCCTAAAGTCAATCCTGAATCAGAATCCAAGGTTGAAAAAGAAAAGGATCAAGAAATCAAAATAGATGAAGTGAAGGAATCTCTATTAGAGCAACAAGAAGAGTTAGATCCTAAGTTGGATGAAAGCTCAATTAACCTATCTACTCTATCTCCAATTTAGATGATGAAGGTCACTAAAATTTCTCAAGCAAAAGAAAATGAGAAGATACTAAAATATCACATAGAGGACAGTGAACTGCTAAAGCTTGCATCTGGAGTTTTACAGAAATTAATGCCTACTTATGCTTTGGACCCGTCAGGTTCCTCGTCCAGTGAGTTAAAGAAGCTAATAAATTATGTAGATTCTCATTTTGAATCTTTTGAGAAATCTTCTTTGGTTAAAGTGAAAAAGGATTCCAAGGAGACGAAAGTTGGTAGCCTAAATGAATTGATTGCCAAAGATAAAGCTCTGTTAGGCACTTGCATGAAAAATATTCAAGGTACTATGTCTGAAGGAGGAAAAGTGTACAAATCTTGCTTGGTATTGTCAAAATTTACTAAAGCAAATGAGAAGAAGGTGAAAGACATTGAACAACAGTTGGTCACTGTTTCCAATACTTTTGACCCATTAGTTGGTAATGTTTGTAAACAAGAAAGTTAGATAATGTAGCCATGTCCTGAGCCCCAAAGAACAAACAAATAAAGAACGCAAATATTTTTTTATTTTTTTATTTTTTTAAGAAATATAAATAATCATCATACCAAGATTAAATGGTCATGTACATATTCATATACTTCATTCCATTTAAACACAAACAACATAATCAACTATGTCCTTTGGGGCCCACGAGGTCACATCGAAAATAGACATTACTAAACATCAACTCATAAGATATCAAAAAAAGAACTAAAAATGACAACATTAGATATATAGATCCCATCGCAAAATAAACCCATGAGAAATTACATAGCCAAATAAAGTTACAAAGTAGATAACTACATTACAACATTTTTCAAATTTTACATCATCAATATAGTTACATCATGAATCCCCAAACATGTGGGATGAATACAACATACAAACTTATCAAAATACAAGGAGATCAACTGGAATAAATCTTCAACTGGATGAGATTGAAGCCACGAACGCTGATGGGGAACCCAACGGTGTGTGGAGCACGTTCCACCCGACCACCCCCGTGCTAAGAGGTGACAGAGAAGTAACTCCGACCAAGAATAAAAACAAAAGTACAACCATACAAAAAGTACCAACATAGATCCATCACACAATACACCGATTAAAATGAGCAACCAATAACATCATATCACAATGTCATAAAGATGCAAGATCATAAATCAAATATAAATGAGATCATACAACACATGCTAAAGATGTATCAAAACAATGATCATAAATCAATTAAAATCAATTCAAACAACAGTCTAAATCAATTCCCATAACCCACTTCCAGAGGAACACAATAAAGAAAACACATGGGCAACTAGGGGAGAGTGTCATCGCATAGCCTACATGGGTTCTCCTGGCCCTTCCTCCAACTGAGGCGCCGACCCCCATCTATGGATCTCCTGGCCCTTCCTCCTACTTGAGGCGTCGGCAACATAGGGTAGCTCATGCGGAGCCGTAGACCTCTAGTGAGGATGAGGTTAGGACCTTGCCAACCATGGCCTTCTCAGCCTTCCATTAGTCTGCGGAAGCACTAATGAAGACGAGGTATCCATATTTTAAATCTTGTAATGATATTACTACCCAACCCTCCTAAGTTAATTATTAGGTTATCACTTGTTTACTAACTCACTCGTGGGTTCTCCTGAGCCCTTCCCCTTAAACAGGGCGTCGGCCCCCACGAGGAGCCACTCTCCCTAGAGACCCAACCAAAACCAGAAAGAAACAAGGGTTGTACCATGCCAATCATGATCATCAAAATACAACAACAAAAGCAACATACGAGGCATAGACCATCTCGCAATTTAAACACCATAACATAATCTCGTAAATTCAGTACTCCCCATCAATAAAATATAACTCAACAGAACTCAAGATGAAAATTCAACAAGACCAACATCCTCTGGAAGACTAAAGTGTTAACACAAAAAGGGTTCCCACATCAATGAATTAACAAAGTCCCAAACCCAACAATGCAACAAGATTTAATTTCAAGAATATAAATAAAAGAGATAACTTATTTAATTCCAAAGTAGAATCCAAAATAAATTACATTCCTAAAATACAGTCATACTAAAACCAAAATAAATAAACAATGTTGTTTTACTTTTGTAATTGATTTTTTTCTACTAACAATATCCTCTCAAGGTTGTAATTTAACAAATCAATAAGACAGATTTCTTTCTATTTTACTATTATTTTCATTGTAACAAATTTTAATCAGAAAAGAAACAGAAACAGAATATATATATACATTTGTTTAACTAACAGTTAAATTAACAAAATATATTAATCAGAAAGAAATTGAATATATATATATATATAGTATACATAATTAAATAATACATCATTATTTAAATCAGAGAAAACAGAATAATTAAATAAATTAATAAATAGATGTATATATATAAATATAGATATATACATATATATATACATATATACATATATACATTTATATATATACATATATATATTTATAAAGATAAAAATCCGCACAGAAAATAACATATAAAAGTTCGCGGATTAAAAGAAGTTTAACATATAAATTTACATGGGAATTATTATTCCCATCACACACAGTCACGGGGAACTTCGCCACCGGTCGTGGGCAGTCTACGGACTGCTCACGGCAATCCTATGGACTGTCATGGACAGTCCGCAGACTGTCACACATCCGGTGGCGGGGTGGTGGGTACAACCGAGGCCGAACCCTCCCACACAGCCATTGCAATATATATAAAACCCAAACAAAAATAAAATGCTATGCACAGTTTTCGGTGACTTAAATTTTTATTCAAAAATTTCATAAGTTTAAATATATGTGGGTATAAATATATATATATATACCCTGAAATTTGAGCATGCCCCAAACAGGGTAAGTTATTTATACTGTACATTTCACTGTGCAAAATTGAAAATAAAAAGAACTGTTTTAATAAAATATATGTACAGACTAGAATATCACACCTAGAAATTTGTTGAAATAAAAATTGTCCCTACACAAATATGTATATTTTATTCTTTTTAAACAATTGAGACAACAAAACTACTGTTTGTTTCCAGATTGCAATAAAATCCTTTTTCAATCAACAACAACCCAGAAACCCCAGAAAATTCTATTAAACGAATAACAATCCCCAATTCCCTGCTAAAAATTCCTTTGATTAAACTGTAACCCCAATAGATTTTCTTCCTACCATTATTTAATTTTCAACCCTAAATACAAATTTCATTCACAGGGGCAATTCCTATTTTAACAGAAGATAATTAATTAAAAGAAAAGAACCTGGCGTCCTTCGCTTGCAGAAAATTGAAGAAGCTTTGATCCTCTTGCTGCACTAATTCCTTGCTGCCGATCTTCCAGCACAAATCCCAATCTTTCTTCCTCTTCACCAATTTCTCCAGAACACAGAAAAGAAACCAAAGACAGAAAAATAATTGAAAGTAAAATTTCCCAGCATTCCAACCATCCCCTCAAACAAAGAAAAACCCTTATTAAATTCCATGCCCAGGAATCCTTTCAATTCCTCTTCCCGTGAATACCAGAGGTCACATTTCAAGAATAAATCCAAATAATATTTAACCTTAATTCCCTTTTGTTGCCTTTTCCATATTTCATTTTCATTTTTCATGCATTCAATTAAAACTAAATAAATTTTAAATCCACAAACATGAACTTTTATTTAAATAAATATATATATATCTTTCCATAATACTTTATTAACTAATTACTTTCATATTAAACAATTAAAATCAACCATTGTAGAATACAAAATAAATGCAATATTTTTATTACTACTACTAATATTTATTCATTGCCATATTTAATTATTATTTTATGTTTCTATTTTATTAATTACTTAATTATTTAATTTACCACATAAAACCATTCACCACATTAGACAAATCATAAAATCGCAATAACATACAAAGACCAATGTAACTACACAAATGAATGTGACCAATACGCACAAACCAAGAAGATACAGGACTGTTGACACCTTGGAACAGAGTTACTTTTCATGCCACCTTTGTTCAACTTCCTGCCGTTGGGTTGGTTCAATGCTCGCCCAGACCTATCGAAATAGGTGGAATCGAGTCTTATTCCTACAAAGTCTGCATCCAACAAGGTGATATACAGCATATATACATATAATCAATTACAAAGCATCGTGAGAAGGATTCACAGTGTAGCAGGGCGCTCATGAACGAGTGATGCTACCTGTCCCCTCACCAAAACATATCATCATATAAAGCATTATAAAATTTACATTAATTTGCATTAGTATCATCAATTACTATTTTCTAGTCTACTAAATTCCAAATAATTCATCAAATGATCATAATGAAAAATATCATCATAATAACCATGGCATCATAAGAGTATATAATCAGTAACAGTCTATGCTACCACAACATGATATCAACAGTACCATCCAAATCACAATGTGCCAAACAAAACCACAGAGAATGTCAAAAATCAAACAGTAGTATGAGGGGTATTACATCCTCCCCCCATAGAATTCAGCTTACTCCTACAAGCCAGTAAAAAGATGAGGATAAGAATCCCTGATACGAGAGACATCCTCCCAAGTAGCTGAAGCCTCATCATTCGGGTCCCACTGAACCCGCACCTGATCAATCTCTCTGCCTCTGAGGGTAAGTCATCGACGCTGAAGCACGGCCACAGGCTTGAGTGCTAGCTTCCCGTCCTTGACCTGAAGAGCATTCCAATCCAAAACATGAGTAACATCAGGAAAGTATGGTCTAAGAACAGAAACATGAAATACATCGTGGATCCGCAACAAACTGGGTGGCAGGGCTAAACGGTAAGCAACAGGTCCAATCTGATCCAACACCTCAAAGGGTCCAATGAAGCGAGGCACAAGCTTTGAACCCTTTCCGTAACGAATTGGGCTCTTTTGCGGACGCACTCGAAGGAAAACCCAATCACCAACTGTAAACTGTCGATCAACTCTATGAGTGTCAGCATACTTCTTCTGTCTATCCTAGGTAGCTACAAGATGCTCCCGAATGCGAGACACCTGCTGCTCCATATCTCTAAGCATCTCGGGCCCAAGAAGCACCCTGTCCTCCACTCGATCCCAACTCAAAGGAGTATGACAAGGATGACCATACAAAGCTTGAAAAGGAGCCATACCAATAGAACTATGGTACCCATTATTATACGCAAACTCAACCAAGTACAAATACTCCTCCCAATGTGATTGCTGATCCATGACATACATACGAAGCATATCCTCAAGCACCTGGTTAACCCTCTCAATTTGACCATAAGTCTCAGGATGATAAGCAGAACTGAAATTCAACTTCATTCTCAAAGACTGCTGCAAAGATGTCCACAATGCAGACATGAAAACTGGATCTCTGTCAGAAATGATCCTCCGTGGTATCCCATGCAATCTAACTATATCATTCATGAACACCTTAGCAACATAAGATGCCATATACGAAGATCAAACAGGAGAGAAATGAGCTACCTTAGTCAATCTGTCCACTGTGACCATAATAGCATCATGCCGTCTAGATGACATAGGCAACCCAACAATGAAATCCATGGAAATAACATCCCATTTCCACTTCGGAATAAGGTGAGGTTGAAGCAATCCTGCTGGATGATGATGTTCAGCCTTCACTCACTGACATTCAAGACATCGAGCCACAAAGTCGGTGATATCCCGCTTCATTCCTGACCAAAAATAGAGTGAACGAAGATCCGCATACATTTTCTTAACTCCAGGATGTGCTGCGTAAGGCGCTCGATGACCCTCTATCAAAATTAAGGTACGAAGACCCTCAAAAGGAGGTACATACAACCGTCCAGAGAAATGCAAAGCACCATCTGAATCCAACGAATAACCATCAAATTTCCCTTCTAAAGCTCTACCTGATTCTACCTCAGCTTTCACCTCTAAATACCAACTATCTGAAGGAAGGGCTGCAAGAATTTGACTCTTCAAATCCACCTCAAGAGACATTGCAGAAACCTCATGCCTTCGTCAACTTAGAGCGTCAGCCACCACATTTTCCTTACCCTAAATATACTTAACCTCAAAATCATACTCACACAAAAATTCCATCCACCTTCTCTATCTTGCATTCAAATTCGGCTTAGTGAAGATGTATTGTAAACTTCGATGATCTGTATGCAACTCAAACCAGCGCCCTAACAAAAAGTGCCTCCATCTCACAAGAGCATGAACAACTGCAGCCAATTCAAGGTCATGTGTGGGATAATTGAGTTCATGATCTTTTAACTTCCGAGATTCATAGGCAATCACTCTCCCATCCTGCATCAACACAGCTCCAAGACCCTCCAACGAAGCATTAGTACAAACCACAAAATCACCTGAAGGATCTGGCATTGCTAGAATTGGAGCACTAGTTAGTTTCTCCTTAAGGGTTTGGAATGCTAACTGACACTGCTCTGTACAAAAAAAATTCTTTCCTTTCCTCTGAAGTGATGTGATAGGATGCGTAATCCTCGAAAAGCCTTGTATGAACCTCTGGTAATACCCAGCTAAACCCATGAAACTACGAACTTCTGAAACATTAGTGGGCACGGGCCACTCCATGATAGCCTGAATTTTAGCAGGATCAACAGAAATTCCCTCTTCAGAAATCACATGGCCCAAATACTGAACTTCAATCTTATAAAAGTCACACTTTGCCAGATTGGCATACAACTGGTTATCCCTTAAACACTGCAAAACCTGCTTTAGGTGCACCTCATGTTCCTCCATAGACTTAGAATAAATCAAAATATCATCCAGAAACACGAGGATGAACCTATCCAAGTAAGTTCGAAACACCCCATTCATTAGACTCATAAAGACTGAAGGTGCATTCGTTAACCCAAATGGCATCACTGTGAACTCGTAGTGTTCGTAGCGAGTACGAAATGCAGTTTTATGAATGTCGGCCTCTGCTATCCACAACTGATGGTACCCTGATTTAAGGTTGATCTTGGAAAATACCTTTGCCCCTTTTATTTGATCAAAGAGGTCATCAATCCTGGGAAGGGGATAACGATTCTTTACTGTTACCTTGTTCAATTACCGGTAATCGATACAAAGACAGAGAGATCCATCCTTATTTTTGACAAAGATCATTGGTGCTCCCCACGGAGAGACACTAGGGCAGATAAACCCCTTAGCTAACAATTCTTCTAACTGCAGACGAAGCTCTTGGAGCTCCTGCGTGGTCATCCTGTAAGGAGCTCAAGAGATAGGCTCAGCCCCAAGCACCAAATCAATCCTGAAATCCACCTCTCGCTTAGGAGGCATACCTGGTATCTTGCTAGGGAAAACATCAGAAAACTCAGCAAGGAGAGGATAATCATTCAATGACACCTCCCTACTATCCTCCGACTCAAGGTCACTAACCGATACTGTAAAGAGCTGACAACCCTGATGAAAACACCTTTTTAACTGCATAGTTGAAATCATTCTCAAAGAGACAGGCCTCTAAACACCCACAATTTCCACCTCTTTACCAAAATCATCCACACACCGCACTGCTTTACGGTGGAAATCAATCAAAGCATGATGTGAGCTTAGCCAATCCATGCCCAAGACTACATCATAAGAACCAAGTGGAAGAATTCTGAGGTCCATCTTAGTTGACATTGCCCCTAACTCTAACCTACAACCTTGCACCAACTTCTCGACCACAACCTTGGATCCTGAAGCCAACTCAACCTGCCACTTTTTGCTTTGCTTTATTGCCCCCAGTTTACATCGCTCAACAACTAAAGGAGAGATAAAAGAATCAGATGCACCAGAATCAAAAAGTACTGAAATGTTAAACTTATGTAATGAACCTGTAGTTTCAATGACGGTGCTCTAATGGTACGCCTGCCGATTATCCACTGCAGCAAATACACGATGAGATCTCCTTGCATCACCTACTGTCAGCTCTGAACCAACTGTCCTCTGATTAAAACCTGAAGTACTCTTCTGAGGACACACCCTGGCAATGTGCCCCTGCTGCCCACAAGAGTAACACCCAATACCCCTACCAAAACCTCTGCCCCCTGATGGAGCATTTGACTGCTGAAAGATCCCTTGACTTGGTGCTGATTGGATACTAGGTGCAGGCTGTGCAAAACGTTCCTGTCGGACTTGGTCTCTATTCCTATTTCGATCCTTGCTAAACTATGAATTGCCACTCTGATGAGATTGGAAGTTCTTCTATTTTGACTACTGCTGTTGAGGCTGTTGCTGCTGATGACCCCCTTTCAAGGGTTGAAACCAATTTCTGGAAGATCCTGCTCCCTGAGACTGACCCCCATGAGTGCTAAAACCCTGAGTAGGTGCACTGCCAATCTGCACTCCAATGTGGCCACCCAAGGCCATGGCCAAGTTTTCCTCTACCAAACGAGCCTTTTTGATAGCAACTTCCATGGTCTTAGGTTCAAAGACCCTTACACCACCACTGATGTGTGCGTTCAAACCTCAGACAAAGTGCTGAACCAACATCCCTTCATCATGGCTAATCCCTGCATAATGTTTCAGCTCATAGAAGCAATGTTCATACTATTCTACTGACATAGCCATTTGCTTAAGATCATGGAATTCATCTGCCCTGCGCTACCTCCAATGATCTGAGAGAAAGCGAGCCCTGAACCTTTCCAAGAAAAATTCCCAAGTGACCATACTAATATCCATATGCAACTTCTGTTCCTCAAGCTGCCACCAAGTGGACGCGAAACCCCACAAATGCATAACAGCACATCGAGCCTTGGTATTACTACCGTAGGGGTGCATTGTGAAGCATCGGCCCAAATCAATTAGCCAGGTCTTGGCTTCCAACCCTCCTCCAGAGCCATCGAAGGTAGGTGGATGAGCTCTCATTAAATCCCTCATATGACTTGCTAGCAATGCATCCTGCTCAACTGCAATTCCCCTATGCCTTGGAGACCTTTCTCTTTCTCTCTCAACCGACTGATCCCCATTAGGTCTAGGGTCCAATCGATCAAGAAGCTCACCCAAAAGATGCTGCAACTGCCCATCCAAATAAACCCATGGAAATTACATAGCCAAATAAAGTTACAAAGTAGATAACTACATTACAACATCTTTCAAATTTTACATCATCAATATAGTTACATCATGAATCCCCAAACATGTGGGATGGATACAACATACAAACTTATCAAAATACAAGGAGATCAACTGGAATAAATCTTCAACTGGATGAGACTGAAGCCACGAATGCTGATGGGGAACCCAACGGTGTGCGGAGCACGTTCCACCCGAACACCCCCGTGCTAAGAGGTGACAGAGAAGTAACTCCAACAAAGAATGACAACAAAAGTACAACCATACAAAAAGTACCAACATAGATCCATCACACAATACACCAATTAAAATGAGCAACCAATAACATCATATCACAATGTCATAAAGATGCAAGATTGTAAATCAAATATAAATGAGATCATACAACACATGCTAAAGATGTATCAAAACAATAATCATAAATCAATTAAAATCAATTCAAACAACAATCTAAATCAATTCCCATAACCCACTTCCAGAGGGACACAATAAAACAAACACATGGGCAACTAGGGGAGAGTGTCATCGCATAGCCTACATGGGTTCTCCTGGCCCTTCCTCCAACTGAGGCGTCGGCCCCCATCTATGGATCTCCTGGCCCTTCCTCCTACTTGAGGCGCCGACACCATAGGGTAGCTCATGCGGAGCCGTAGACCTCTCGTGAGGACGAGGTCACAACCTTGCCAACCATGACCTTCTCAACCTTCCATTAGTATGCGGAAGCACTAATGAAGACGAGGTATCCATATTTTAAATCTTGTAATGATATTACTACCCAACCCTCCTAAGTTAATTATTAGGTTACCACTTGTTTACTAACTCACTCATGGGTTCTCCTGAGCCCTTCCCCTTAAACAGGGCACCAGCCCCCATGAGGAGCCACTCTCCCTAGAGACCCAACCAAAACCAGAAAGAAACAGGGGTTGTACCATGCCAATCATGATCATCAAAATACAACAACAAAGGCAACATACGAGGCATAGACCATCTCGCAATTTAAACACCATAACATAATCTCGTAAATTCGGTACTCCCCATCAATAAAATATAACTCAACAGAACTCAAGATGAAAATTCAACAAGACCAACATCCTCTGGAAAACTAAAGTGTTAACACAAAAAGGGTTCCCACATCAATGAATTAACAAAGTCCCAAACCCAATAATGCAACAAGATTTAATTTCAAGAATATAAATAAAAGAGATAACTTATTTAATTCCAAAGTAGATTCCAAAATAAATTCCATTCCTAAAATACAGTCATACTAAAACCAGAATAAATAATCAATGTTGTTTTACTTTCGTAATTGATTTTTCTACTAACAATATCCTCTCAAGGTTGTAATTTAACAAATCAATAAGACAGATTTCTTTCTATTTTACTATTATTTTCATTGTAACAAATTCTACTTTATTTTTAATCAGAAAAGAAACAGAATCTACATATGAATATCTATTTTCTAAATAACAGTTAAATTAACAGAAAATATAATTTTTAATCAGAAAAGAAACATAAACATAATATATATATACATTTGTTTAACTAACAGTTAAATTAACAGAATATATTAATTAGAAAGAAATTGAATATATATATATATAGTATACAGAATTAAATAATACATCATTATTTAAATCAGAGAAAACAGAATAATTAAATTAATTCACAAATATATGTATATATATATAAATATATATATATATATATACATATATATATACATATATACATATATATATACATATATACATATATATATATACATATATATATACATATATATATATAAAGATAAAAATCCGCACAGAAAATAACATATAAAAGTTCGCGGATTAAAAGAAGTTTAACATATAAATTTACATGGGAATTATTATTCCCATCACACACAGTCACGGGGAACTTCACCATCGGCCGTGGGCAGTCTACGGACTGCTCACGGTAGTCCTACGGACTACCGTGGACAGTCTGCAGACTGTCACACATCCGGTGGTGGGGTGGTGGGTACGGCCAAGGCCGAAACACCCCCCCCCCACATAGCCATTGCAATATATTTTAAACCCAAACAAAAATAAAATGCTATGCATAGTTTTCGGCGACTTAAATTTTTATTTGAAAATTTCATAAGTTTAAATATATGTGGGTATAAATATATATATATATACCCTGAAATTTGAGCATGCCTCAAACAGGGTAAGTTATTTATACTGTACATTTCACTGTGCAAAATTGAAAATAAAAAGAACTGTTTTAATAAAATATATGTACAGACCAGAATGTCACACCCAGAAATTTGTTGAAATAAAAATTGTCCCTACACAAATATGTATATTTTATTCTTTTTAAACAATTGAGACAACAAAACTACTATTTGTTTCCAGATTGCAATAAAATCCTTTTTCAATCAACAACAACCCAGAAACCCCAAAAAAATCTATTAAACGAATAACAATCCCCAATTCCCTACTAAAAATTCCTTTGATTAAACTGTAACCCCAATAGATTTTCTTCCTACCATTATTTAATTTTCAACCCTAAATACAAATTTCATTCACAGGGGCAATTCCTATTTTAACAGAAGATAATTAGTTAAAAGAAAAGAACCTGGCGTCCTTCGCTTGCAGAAAATTGAAGAAACTTTGATCCTCTTGTTGCACTAATTCCTTGTTGCCGATCTTCCAGCACAAATCCCAATCTTTCTTCCTCTTCACCAATTTCTCCAGAACACAGAAAAGAAACCAAAGACAGAAAAATAATTGAAAGGAAAATTTCCCAACATTCCCCATCCCCCTTCTCAAACAAAGAAAAACCCTTATTAAATTCCATGCCCAGGAATCCTTTCAATTCCTCTTCCCGTGAATACCAGAGGTCACATTTCAAGAATAAATCAGAATAATATTTAACCTTAATTCCCCTTTTGTTTGCCTTTTCCATGGCTTCATTTTCATTTTTCCATGCATTCGATTAAAACTAAATAAATTTTAAATCCTGACATGAACTTTTAAATATATATATATATATATATTTCTTTCCATAATACTTTATTAACTAATTACTTTCATATTAAACAATTAAAATCAACCATTGTAGGATACAAAATAATTGTAATATTTTTATTAATACTAATATTTATTCATTGCCATATTTAATTATTATTTTATGTCTTTATTAATTACCAATTATTTGAATTTACACATAGACCATTCACCACATTAGACAAATCATAGATATTAACTTATGCAAAAGAGACCAATGCAACTACACAAATGAATGTGACCAATACGCACAAACCAAGAAGATACAGGACTATTGACACCTTGGAACGGAGTTACTTTTCATGCCACCTTTGTTCAACTTCCTGCCATTGGGTTGGTTCAATGCTCGCCCAAACCTATCGAAATAGGTGGAATCGAGTCTTATTCCTGCAAGGTCTGCATCCAACAAGGTGATATACATCATATATACATATAATCAATTACAAAGCATCGTGAGAAGGATTCACAGTGTAGCAGGGCGCTCGCGAACGAGTGATGCTACCTGTCCCCTTACCAAAACATATCATCATATAAAGCATTATAAAATTTACATTAATTTACATTAATATCATCAATTACTATTTTCTAGTCTACTGAATTCCAAATAATTTCATCAAACGATCATAATAAAATATCATCATAATAACCATGGTATCATAAGAGTATATAATCAATAACAGTCTATGCTACCACAACATGATATCAACAGTACCATCCAAATCGCAGTAGTAAACAAAACCACAGAGAATGTAAGAAATCAGCAGTGGTATGAGGAGGTGTTACATCTCCCCATAGAATTCCAGCTTACTCCTACAAGCCGGTAAAAGA
>VDFB02019263.1:0-23507 GCA_007258455.2 Sequoia sempervirens
GAGAAAGGGGGTTGGAGTAAGATAGATTTATCTAGGTAGGGTGGGAGGGAATAAGACTTGAGAGAGGGATTTTAAGTGAGAGAGAGTAGTCCATAGAATGGGAGGGAGTGAGACTTGAGAGAGAGAGGGAGACTTTAAAGGGATAGAGAGTTATCCAATTAGGGTAACGAGGTAGAGAGTGTATGAAATGTAAAAACTAAACTATACATCTATGATCATAAACTATGCACTGTCAACATTATCAAAGTGGTTGACCAAAGAGAGGGGAAAGTAACATTTTGTTCAAATTAGGTCATTTGGTGCTCGCCAAATGACCTGCTTCAGATGTGTTAATTGACAAGATTTTCTAAATTTCCTCATATTTTCGTTTGTGCTCCACATCACGTTTGGAAATATTTCAAGGCAAGTTTATAAAAAAACCATGATAATGTTTACCTCTCTCTTAGCTATCTAAATATATAATTATTTTTTAATTTTGATTCAGTTAAGGTCTTGATCCATAGATTCTATTGTAAATGCCTCTATTTTTGGTCAAAAACCAACATGTGCTAGTTTTAGGATAGATTTTTACTCATTCATCGAAATGCGAAACAAATTAGATTTTTTGAAACTAGACTCCATTCTACATAGATGAAAAAAATCCATTTTCGATTAGTTTTCAAAAAATTTAGGGGGGAGCACACTCAAATTTCAACTTTTTAGGATGTGTCCACTTTGAAGATTCATAAAATATTATATATTCATTAAAAAATTATCTAAAATAACAAGGATAAACTACATGGTGTTAACTAATTTCTCACCATTGGGATTTTTGAAATTCTAAAAAAAAGTTAATCAAAAAGGGGGGAGCCCTCAGGCACTATGCTATTTTTTTTTATAAAAGCAGGACTTATTCCCCCCCTCCCTTTTGAGGCCCTTAATCCTCATTAATTTCCAAAATTAGTGGCTTAGAAATGAGACTCGAACTTCAACTTTTTTATTTTCTTGCAGCATCTTGAAATTTTGGTACATGGCTATCTTCATTTTCTTGTACAAATCTGATTTGTTGATTTGGAAAAATTAGCATCTTAAGAGCCAAAATTGTGTCATAGATCCATGCACTTACCCAAGAAACCTCGTTCTATTCATTATACATAGTTGAATGATGATGGAGATTTGATAGCAAAAATTGCCACCCCAATAGTTGATAAAGATGACAGAGAATTACAAGCTGCAAATTATCAGGTAAGCACTATCAACCTTGGAAAACAAACCATAAATCAATAGATAAATCTGATTGATATTGTTGCTACCACCACCAAATCATGACTGCTCAAAGCTAAGCAGGCTAAGGATGAGCTAAAAGCTTAGGGAGGGTAGATGAAATGTTTTTTGAAGGAATTGATTGCATTCACTCCCAAGCAGCCAACATCATCGGAGATTCATGTTTTAATGAGTCGTCAAATGGTGGATGAGTTGATTTAAATAAGGAGAAGGTCCCAAATGATGGAGAAATGGTTTGAACTTCTGAGGAAGGATAATAAAGAGATTTTCATTTCTATTTAAAAAATTTATAATGAGGTAGGTGTTCTGATCAATTCCCTAGGAGGATATATTAAGTTATTGGGAAGAGAAGAAGATAAGTATGCTAAGCATATGAAGAAATTGAGAATGTTGAAAAGTATGCCTAAGGCAGATGTAATTGAGTATGCTATTCCAGAAGACCAAGATTTTGGATATCTTGATAAGTGTATGAATATTTTGATCTTTAAGATAGAGGTCCTTATCAAACATAGGAGAATATTGCAACAGGCCCACCAAGATTTGTTTAAGGAAAGAACAATTGCGAAAGGGATTGTTGCTGAATTAATTGGGAAAGAGGCCTCACCAAGAGTAAGTTTGATTTATCTACAAGAAATGATGAACCAATGGAGTAATATATTGGAGAAAATGATCAAGTCTAGAGCTGATGATGAAGGGATTCTCTTGGAAAAACTTATGGATATCAGGTTCTATGTACTAGACGTTGCTCAAAATGTTACCTAGCTACAAGATAAATACATAGCCACCACCAAGGAGTATGAATGAGCAATGTTTAGGATGCAATGGGTAGATGTGCTCAAAGAGGAAACCATACAACATATTTTTAATAATATGGATTGTTATCTCAAGAATAAGGCATCTAAAACAACCAAGAGTAGTTGAGTGGCAAAAGGATATTCAATTTTTGAAAAAGGAATCAAGTCAAAAATATCAACCATCTTCAGGTGACCTAAGACAAAATAATCTTCAAATCTACTTAAAAAAAATAAACAACTCTATTGATGGGTGTTTTATACATGTTCTCAACACAGGCAGTGCAAAGGTGCACTACCTCTCTTGAAAGGAAACTTCCAACAAGAAAGTTATGGAAAATATCCCCAAGGTCTCTCAAGTGTCAGGTCATGACTTGCATGGAATTCCTTAGTTGATATTTGATGTGATTTATTTGGTAATCATAGGGCAGACTTACGTAGCTGGATGCAGAATGGATCTTAAATTTTGACATTTCTGAGATGGGAGTTATGGTGCAATTTGCTGTAGGTTCAAACAGTGATCTAAAACTTCAATGTTGTCTTCAAGTTGCAACTTTACAATGTGTAATGAACCTTAGCATAGGTTGTTTCTAAAAAAAGGGAAAAAGAGTAGGGAAGAGAGAAGGTTCCTAGATCTGCAACTAACTATGAACAATAATCATGGAGTTCCTGCTGTGGACAACTTCCTTTAAATAGAATTTCACTTAACCAAAAATCCCATAGTCTCATGAAATTTGTGCTATCTTCTAAGGCCTACATATATTTCACCATTCATTCACCATATATATGCATGAACAAAGATAAAAATGTGGATCAGCTTTGAATTCAAGCCCATACTAACTTTACACAACCATCTACAAGCAATAAACAACAAAAAGTGTGGACTAGGAAGGCATCTACACAACAAAAATTTACATAACCATAGAACAACATTACCAAAATCTATCTAAGTAGTTTAAATATAACTTAAAAAAATAATGTAAATCCAAACAAAGCATCTAACAATGGATATTGAATCATGAAACATGTGGAGAATTCAGAAAATGCACCAAGTCAATGTATTTTCATTATAAATTTCAGTAGCATGTCTTTACAACAACTCAATTCTCTTGGAAATGAGAGGAGACCCCCTATTTATAGTGCCCAGAAAGTAGAATGAATGGCCAAGATTCAATCTCATTATGTGGCCAAGATTCACTACAAACTAGCATTCCACCTATCGCCTAGTATATTACAATTTAAAATATAGTTTTGTCCATATCCCTATTTCATCCTCTAGTGACAACACTGTAGCATTTTGTCTTTTGCTGATTGCTCTTTTTGCTGTAGCTATTCCTTTAGGAGCTCTTCACTGATAATAGGGCTGCCCTCCTGCTTCTTCAAAGCTACATATTCCATGAATTTCAAGATCATTGGTTGGAGTTTGTCAACTTCTATAATCTAAGACTGTAGCATCTGATAACTCCATTCTTTCAAGTTGTCCTCAAGTTTCCTCTAGTCTTCATCATACTATGTGGCTTGATCTCTGAATAGCTCCAACTGGGTGAAGGCATGGGTGGAAAAACTCATGAAATCCACTGTTATCTCATCAGACATCCCATCTTCCATCTTCTTTTGGAAATAAGGCTTTATTTTCTCCAGATCAATTTGTACCGCAGGCTTTTTATACTCTGTCATTAGCTTCAAATATCAGGCGCAATATGCCCTAATTTCCTTGACCCATTTGATGTATAGATCCACTTTATCCATTATCTATTCCAACCTTTCCCTTATATTATCAAAATATCACTTCCACACATCCACTAACCAATGGTCGTCCCTTTCGAGTTTAAGCTCATTTTCCCACGTGGCTTTTGGTAGTCGGAGGATGGCCTTGATCTTTGGGCAGTGCAATTGTATGTTACTTGAGGAAATCCCGTATGAGAGGTTCCTCATTACCTTCAAATATTATTGTAGATCCAAGAACTTGTTGGCTATTTGAATAGCAGGCCCGATACCCATTTTCCCAACATATCTGACTTATGCGAGAACTAGCTTTCTATGGTGTTGTCAAGTTCTTTCTCTTCTCGGTTTTCATCACATTCTTTGGACAATAGTTGGGGTGGAGCCTCTCGAGGATGTAGTAGAGCCGTCTTTGACTAAAGACCATTTTTGAATGTAATCAGTCAAGGTGATCAGCTATGCTTTAGGTTCATCTTTGAGACCTTATCTTGCTATATTAGGTGTACCCTTTGTATGCCCCAGATCCTCTAGGTGCTCCATACGTTCCCCTGGTGGCAATCCCAAAATTAATGGTGGAGAAACTATAGCTTACACCCTCTGGCCTACCACGGTGTTGCTTTCGAGTAATGGTAAACTATGCCTCAACTTGATACATTCCTTCACCTTTGTTCTTCAGAATGGCTGATTAAAGGCTTCACCATTCAACTCTATCTCTGTTTGCTGTAGCAACAAAACCATATAAAAAGGCCTTAAAGGGCTTTGATCATCATCTGATTGAGTCTTTAAAGCTGAGAACATACATGCAACTTTCAATCATTCTCTGCAACTCTAAGTCCCAATGTGGAGTGATAATCTAGATCTATGCACCTTTCACTAAATTTCATCAATTGCTTTTTTTCCTTAAACATGAACAATAGACATCTTCTCGCCTCGAGAATTGTCATCAACTAAGCACTCTTTAATTTCAAAAATATGCAATTTTGCATAAAATTCTTCAAGCATTTTCTTTTCTAATTACATAAGATAAGGCTTAAACAACCTTTCAAAATCTCAATTCCAAGAAAATACAACTTCATGCAAATAGCATAATGATCTTACTACAAAAACCTTGTCTACTTGTATCACCTAGCTCATAATCACAATGTGATAATTATTAATGAGCTAATAACAAAACAAATTTGATACAACTATTTAGATGATAGGTTTTCCCAACTCTTATAGAGCTAGTCAAAAGCACTTTCCTTTACTAGCTGCTCCTTTGCCGGTTGAGGTTCCTTTGCCTTAGGGATTGTAGCCTTAGGTGCCACCTTCACCTTTGTCTCAGGCATAGCGACTTTAGGTACCGCCTTCACCTCTTCCTCAACAACCTTCTATTGGTTAGGTCCCTCAATGGGCCTAGGTGAGTGTCAAAGCTCTGGATGCAACTTCCAACACTTCTCGATCCAATGCCCACTTATCCTGCAGTGGGTACAATAGTTCTGAGTTTTGTCTTGCCTCTTCATTTTCTTCTTTGGAGAAGAATCGACTTCACTTCCACTACCGTAGTCTGAAGTGTGTGCCTAAGGATATGCCTTTTTAAAGGCTTTGGAGGATTCACTAGTCCCTCCATATCCTAATCCTTGATCATGAGGTCTTTGCTTAACCTCTACAGGATTGATCATGCCTCGTTCGTTGATCCCAAGGCCTTTACCGTTGTAACCCATCTTGGTCAATTTCATGCCAATGCCCTTGGTGTTCCTTTCAAAGCCTTCAAAAACAAATTTCTAATCATTTTCCACCTCCTGATCTGATGCAAAAGACTCTTCCAGGTAACCACTTTGGTTACTAGAAACATTGAAAAGTTTCAGGTACTCCAAATGTCGACAAAAAGCACACTGACCAGCATTCTCCTGACTTGAGCCACAATTGGACCACTTCCCATGACCATAAGAAAATCCTGACTTCAAACTCTTTTTAGTGGACTTTGCTACAGATCACACATCCAAACTGTCATATGGAGTGAGTGGAGAGTATGAGGAAGTATCCTCCGAATGTGAGCAAAAAGAACATATGCCAACATTCTCTGATTCAGGGGGACTCCTCCTATGCTTCTCCTCCATGAGCTTCTGCAACTTCGCATGCAACTCCTAATTCTCCTTGTTTTCCTTTTCAAGCAAACTTCTGAGCTCAACATTCTCAGACTAAATGCGCCAGTTGGATTCCTCCAGCTCCCGAAGCTTGTCAGCCTTGTCCTGGTGCTCTTGATAGATTTCTTCAACCTTTCTCTTCATGGAAAATATATCATCCACCATGGATGCATATAGAGACAATGCCACCCTAGATGATTCTCTTTTCTCTGGTTCCATCTATGCTTTAGAACTCCAAATGTCCACCTGTCAATTTGCACATTAACACTGAAAACTAGCAAACTGTCAAACCAACAAACTGATTAAACTAGCAAGCTGACTAACAATCACTTCTACAAAACCAACCAAAATGGGCTCTTATACCACTTGATTTTTTGTGGAAGATGATCTATGACAAATGTTGCTATAGTGAATGTGCATAAAGGTGAACAAATCCTTAATGCCTTAAGCTTAACTGAAAAGACATTAAATAATGGATCAACAGGAACAATAAAGAGAGAGAATTATAACATAGAACAAAGAGAGAGAAGAGGACACAAGATTGATTACAGAGTTCTTTCGAGTGGACTATGTCTCTAGGTCTATCTCAACTGAGTGACCAATCTATTAACAATGCTCCAAATGTAGTACAATCTCTAAAAAGAGCCTTTTGGAAACTGCTTTACAATCTTCTGTAGCTTGTCCACAAAGTCATGGTACAAAATTCCTCACTCAAATCCCCTCACATAAAGGCTCTCAAAGCCACAAGGTTGATTTACAAAGAGCAAGAAAAAGACTTTTCCTAAAGGCTCTGTACAAAATCAAAGCATTATTACATAAAAAAATATCTGTTCCTCCTTAAATTCTCTCCTCACTTGGATTCTTGAGAATTAAATCCAAGAATGTGATGATGATGGAATGCCTCCTAGCACTCCTTTTTATACATTAAATTTTCCCATTTGGGCTAAAACCACCAAAATCTATAATTTTTCCCCTTTAGGGAAAAATCAAAACAATTCCCCCCATTTTTAATAAACAATTAACAATCTCCCTAAAAAAACATTTAAAATTTGTTTGAGCCCTTGTCCATGTATATTCTCAGGCTATTTGGTTGGGTTGTTTTTGTTTCATCTAATATTCAACTAATAACCACTTAAGGTTATTTGCATATTTTAAAATATTATTTAAGCCCTTGAAAATATTTCATTCGGGCTATTATAAGTTTTGTTTGTTTGGGGTTTTGTTTTTATTTAATTCTAATCCCACATAATAACCATTAAAAGGCTATTTGTAATTCTCCTAAATCCACAACCTATGGAGAGGATAACTCCAGAAAAAGAGGGTTTAGAAGAACTCAAGGGATAAGATGAGAGAAAATCCCATGAATCTCTCAACTCCTCCTTGAGAATAGGAAAATAGTTGTGAGGTGGATTCTTACAAAAAAACTAATTTTCCTTTTTACAAATTAAATGAATAATACATGAAAATTCCACTCACTTCAAGTATTAATCATTTTTTCCAATTTAAATGAATAATACATGAGCTTCCCACACTCATTTCAAGTATTAATCATTTTTTTCAATTTTTAAATGAATAACACATGAGTTTTCTTCCAACCCATTTGGAGCATTAATCATTTATTTTAAACTTTGTCACCTATCATCAAATTTTTAATGATTTATCTTATGGTGAGAAAATTAGGGATTTTTCACCTTCTGACGGGCCCTTACACCTAGTTTGACCAAACTTTGACCAGCCATAACTCAGACATATGAACTCCTTTTTCACCCATTCAAGTTACATTGAGTCTAGTTTCTCAAGCACTTCGATGTGGTGCTGATTCTGAGGACATCTAGAACAGTTCAATTTTAGGTTCTTGAGATCCACCTGGATCACTCTTCATTCCCCTATGGTGCTACAACTGCATAGACATTTCCTGGTTGTACAAGATCTGAAAGATGGTTGTAGTCAAGTGAACTTTCCATTTCATCTTCTAAAGAGGATTGTGCTATAGATAAAGGGGTTAGTAACTATGGAATCCATGTATCTACCCACTCACTTGACTCACATTGATCCCAATCACACTGAATACAATTTTGAAAAAAAAAAGCCAAGTCTCGTGTCCATATGGTCCATGCACCTGCATCTAAGCTTTGAAATGAATGCATCTTTGAAGAATATCTAATTGTTTGACATTCCAATTTGTCTCCCACTATGCCCTCCTAAACCAACCAAAACAACCTGCACACTTGTGAATCAATTGTCCCTCCTCATGATAATACATATGTTATCACCTAAAGTTTGCACCCTATTGAACCTGATGTCCAACGCCTCAGTGTAACATGGGAAGACCTCTTACGATGTGGGTTTCTTGTAAGCAGAGGTCAACCTCCGGAGAAGGCCGGCTTCCTTTGGTGTCACCTAACTAACGATTCTGTAAGGGAAAAGGGAGAAGGAGTACATAAATTGAAACTAAACTAAGGTAATACACCAAACTGATAAGAACAATGAGATACTCAATTTACACTTGGATACTGACGATGAACACAAAATTACACATCAAATCCTGTAAGGCTTACACTAACATTTCACAAACAAGTTCGATTCACACACTTTTCCAGAGAGGAAAGAGAGATTTTCACATACTAGAATTCATGTGTGACTAAGTGAACACAATTTGTGATTTGTATAATGGTACTTTTGCAAAGGAAGGCATGAAACACAAGATAAAGTTATGAAGGAATGAAAGAAATTCACAAAAATAACTTAATCATGAACCTGAAATGCACAACACTCTGCAAGAACAAGATAGAAATCCGAACATCAACAGTAATCAAGGTAAGCTTTATATAACATGATCCAAGATGAGTTACAAAATTCTGCTAATCCGAGAGAGGACTATAGTAGTCACATACTTCAGAAAAGCATCTGAAGAACTCTTTTACAAGAAGGCAAAAATGCCTTATATACAAAAAAGATCTCGGCCCCTTAGGGCTCACAAAATATCGGTCTCTGAAAAACTATCCTAAGATCTTTTGATTGAATTAAATGCTGCACCCTGCGTGTCCCATTGTTCCTGTCGATGTGAAAAAAAATTGCCCTTGGGGAAGCCTTCTGATCTTTCTGTAACCATCGCATTCATTTCCTAGCATCGTGTCATCCTTTGAATTCCCCCCGGTCGAGCTACTTTGAATGCTCCTGACTTTAGAACAGAAACGCGTTGTCTTGTTTTTTTATCTTCCTTGCCGAGATGTTAATTAGTTAAAACGTTAATGGTTCATCTGGTTGAGATTGCCACGGCTTGCTTTTAGCTCCCTCTGATTGGTTGGGCGATTTATCGATGAAATTCATGTCGGGGAGACATCGTGTGGTTGGGGAGACCTTACCCCAAGCTTGTTTCCTTTTGCCGACACACGTCTCATTGGTTGTTGGGTCATCTTGTAGAATCCATTTGCTTCTTTGAGAGCCCTTTGGAGTCGGGGAGACATCGCGATTTCGGCAAGACCCTATGGTGAAGGGAGCAACCTTTGCCGAAAGCTTATCCCTCTTGTCGAGGAGATGTCTGCCGAACTCATTGTTGTCACCGAAGCACCCCCGGGTCGCCGAGACCTTTTGGCGAACTCAAGTTGCCATGCCGAAGACTTCAAAATAAAACACTGTCGGTGAGACTTTATCTCTTCACTGGGACTTCTCACCGAGCTGCCTGTGTCACCCCAAAGCCCGTGGTCGCCATAAGTCTCACCGACAGACGATTGAATGGCCTATAGGCCAAAGAATTCTGCACGAGAAGAGGTCATACCGACCCCTTCCTATCATAGCGATAGGCTATTGTGTTAAGAGGAGAAAACACATACCCCCTTTTTCCTTACAACTACTCAACAAAATAAAATGCATTGAAATGCAATAGATTAGATTAAAATCTGCAGGCATTTGAGTTCAATTGAAAATGAATTACACAATCATGGAGCTCATATGCTCACATGCAACATAGGCTTCACACATACAAAAATCTGCAACTTAACCTTCCAACATCATTCCAGCAGCATCTGGATATGCAACCACCAACTCTCCAAATCTCCCCCCCATTTCTCCCCTTTCACCAAATGAGCAGCATTAATATAAAAATTGTGTGAGAAGAAACCCTTTGTTGGTTTTCTCAAAACAACCTCCACTAAACCACCAAGAAAAACCCATCACTTTTTGCCTATTAATGCCCTATCATTTGTCAGAATTTTCTCAAATGGTTTCTAAGTTTGGTGCACCTCCTTTCTAGCTTTCCAGATCATTTTGAAATTTGTAATTTCGTTACTGTATGAGAAAGTTATGGCTGTTTTACTGAGACTAGGTTACACAGTTATGGCCCAGACAGTCTCTTGTCTTTTTCCAAAAATAATAAAATGCCAGTCAAACCTCCAAAATGCTCATTAATCCTTCCTGACATGGATTTCCTTTTCTTAGCATTTGCATTCAATTTTCAATTCAATATTTTATTCCCTTTCTCCAACCCACTATTTCCACTCTCTCAACACCCTGCATTCCAATCTTGCAATAAAATACAAGTGTAGTTACACAACATATTAAATGTCCATTCCAAGCTTGAGTGAGATTTTCCTATTTGGAAAATTAACATCTCTTCAAACAATTTAAAAATGAAATGATTAATAATCTGATTTTCTCACACTCCATCACCAAATTCTACTATGCTGGAAGAGTTGAAAATTTCATCAATTTGTATTGTATCTGTAGCTAAAACTAAAAATAAAACACAAACATAAAACTTAAAATATTTTTGGTGATGAGGATTGCTTGGAACCCCAGGATGCTCCTGCATTAGACACCCAAGGTAGAAAGTTTGTGAGCATAAACTCACAAAAGTGGAGTTGAATAGTAGAACCATTCTTTTAGATTGCAAACAATCTGCAGCGAACTCCATCGCTGTCCAAAGTGCACATGAAGTCTTTTCTTCTTCCTCTTCTTCCAACATTTTGCTGGTAATAACTTTGCTCTCCTCCAAAAAAATTGCTTATCATTCTTCTTTTCTCTCATGGACTTGCATCCACCATGTACCATCCTTCTCCAAATAATCTCTCTACTCATCTCCTCTTTCGTGGGATTCAACCCACCACAAACCAACCACCTCCACCAAGTTGCACCTGCACCATCTTTTACAACCTCTATGCACAAACATGCAACCTTCACATACCCATTTTCAACTACAACTTTATCTTCTACTACTGCAACCTCTTCCTTATAAGGAAAATAATAATCATCATATTCAAAATCAAAATTTACCTCATCCTTCTTCATTGTTCCAACATCGTCCTCTTTGTCATTTGCTGCATTCATCTTCATTCCTGCATCAGCAAGCTTGTCAAATCACTCTTTTTCCACTGCCAAAATCTATGATAATAAATCATCTTTATCATCTTCATCTACTACAACATCCTCAAGCCTTATCCCTGCCATTTCAATCTCCATAGCTTCTTCACTGCTCATATCTTCTTCCCTTTTAAACATTGCAACTCCTCTTTTTCCTTCTTGTTTCATGTCTTCAACAAGAGACATTACTGCAATCTCTGTCTTTTCCTTTTCATCCTCTTGCATGAGGATCTTGTTCTCACACATTGTCGCATCTTCTTGTTCATCCATCATTTTTCCTTGAAATAAAATTTCTATCATTTTCATCTCCTCTTTCAATAGGAGATTTTCTTCATCTTCACCAAATTCTTCATCAAATATAGGACCTTCAAAGTCCCTTATCTCAGTTTCTATTGCAACCTTCCACATTTCTTTTTCTTTGAAGTTGCCTCAAATCGGCGATTCTACTTCCACTTTCAAATCCACTATCTCAACGTACAAACTGCCTCACTGTTCGGCGATCTGTTTGTCCACAAGTCCTGGTGTAAACTGCCTCACATTCGGCGATCTGTTTACAAAAATCTTCACTCTTAGGTCTCGGTGCATAGTCTGCACTCTCAAGATCTTCCTGCTTCGACCCACACTCACAGGTCTAGCTGCAACTGCCTCACATTCGGCACTCTGCTACAGACTTATGAACTCTTTCTCTGATACCACTGATGCAGGAGGAAAAAACACACATACCCCCCCTTTTCATAACACTACTCTCAACAAAATAAAGTGCATTGAAAATGCAATAGATTAGATTTAAAAAAATCTGCAACATATATTAAGTTCAATTGAAAATGAATTACACAATCATGGAGCTCATATGCTCACATGCAACATAGGCTTCACACATACAAAAATCTGCAACTTAACCTTCCAACATCATTCCAGCAGCATCTGGATATGCAACCACCAACTCTCCAAAGCTCCCCCTTCTCTCCCTCCTTCACCAAATGAGTAGCATTAATATATACAAATTGTGTGAGAAGAAACCACTGTTGGTTTCTCAAAAACAACCTCCACTAAACCACCAAGAAAAACCTGTCACTTTCTGCCTATTAATTCCTTGTCATTTTTCAGAATTTCCTCAAACTATTTATGGGTTTGGTGTACCTCCTTTCCATCTTTCCAGATCATTTTGAAATTTGTAATTTCGTTACTATATGAGAAAGTTATGGCTGTTTTACTGAGACTAGGTTACACAGTTACGGCCCAGACAATCTCTTGTCTTTTTCCAAAAATAATAAAATGCCAGTCAAACCTCCAA
This sequence comes from Sequoia sempervirens, assembly GCA_007258455.2. Lineage (NCBI taxonomy): Eukaryota > Viridiplantae > Streptophyta > Pinopsida > Cupressales > Cupressaceae > Sequoia > Sequoia sempervirens. The sequence goes on from VDFB02019263.1 coordinate 12,555, forward strand.
AATGCTCATTAATCCTTCCTAACATGGATTTACTTTTCTTAGCATTTGCATTCAATTTTCAATTCAATATTTTATTCCCTTTCTCCAACCCACTATTTCCACTCTCTCAACACCCTGCATTCCAATCTTGCAATAAAATACAAGTGCAGTTACAAAACATATTAAATGTCCATTCCAAGCTTGAGTGAGATTTTCCTTTTTAGAAAATTAACATCTCTTAAAACAATTTAAAAATGAAACAATTAATAATCTGATTTTCTCACACTCCATCACCAAATTCTGCTATGCTGGAAGAGTTGAAAATTTCAACAATTTGTATTGTATCTGCAGCCAAAAATTAAAAATAAAACACAAACATAAAACTTAAAATATTTTTGGTGATGAGGATTGCTTGGAACACCTGGATGCTCCTGCATCAATTAATAAACTTTTCTACATCTCTCTAATGTCACTATTTTGACAGATACAAACTAGAAATCAAGCAACCACACTGTTGTTCACTCGATACGGGTTAAAAACTAAACTTTCTCATTAAGAAGTCAGGACCAATTGAGTCAAGGCTCTTGAGTAATTTTAATAGATAATTTTTCTTATTTTCAAAAAATTTAATTACATGATAGGCTACATATACTGTGAGATTTGAGCTTGAAACAAGTCTTGCATCTGAAAGCAATTGTTGAGTCGTGGGAAAATAAGTTTCAATTGTCATTTAATGGTAAAAGCCTCCAAAATATTAGGTGAAAACCTCCAAAATCTCACTTACAACATAAAAGCCAAATAAATATTGATTTTCCAAATGGATGGGAACATTCCATTTGCAATGTGTTTTGTCATTTTGATGACATATTTCTTTTTTCATTTTTATTTTTTTATGTTTTAAATTTGTATGCAAATATTTCAGAATTAGATAATAAGTAATTTCTTTAAGGAAAAAATCTAGATTTGTCTAAGTTTATTTCATTTCATTATTTATCACTTATTATTAATTGTTTAATCCATCTGCATGCAGCTAGAACTTGTAACATATAGCATCCATAGACACCCATGCACAAACATGTACTCTCTAACATATTAGCATACATATAGTTTTCTATTGACATAATCCTTGCTCGTTTAGGTGCAAGTACTAGTTCAAAGATGATTTCTTATTTAACTATAGATTCGAGCAGAAGGATAAATATTATGGCATGTATTTTGATTATGCTATATTAAAATGAAATTAAGTTTAATTAATGATGATGCCGGTATTAGTGAAAATGATCATATGTTATTGATTATGCTATTCATTAGCATTCAAATCTTTTAGATGTATGATTGATCAAGACCCTTGAATAATTTTGATGTACATAATTTCCCTATTCTCAACAACACAACCAGAAAAATGATTTCTAATTTAACATATATTCCTTAATAACAAAACTATAATCAAACATCTATATCATCCAAATGCTTTCTTTAAAAACTAATTATTCAGCAAAGATCCTTACTTTAGAATTATATATCTTTGGGCTTGGAATATTTTATTACAGTACATTTGATTCATTTAACAACAAGAAATATTGAAGAATTAGTCAGAAGAAACATTGGATGAGAGAAAAAGTAATGCACGAGGACAATAAAATAATAATGAAAATGAAATAAGCAATCAAAATCGTTAAATATTTCCTCGTATAATCTGATGAATGTCTTACCTGGTTTTGAAAACGAAATGATTTCATATAAAAGTCTTTGTGAGTTTGGTTAAAGAAAAATAATTTATTGAGTTTTGATGTGCATATACCACAAGCAAAATCTGCCCAGTTGCTATTGTCACTGTGTCCAAATAGTTGGTTGAGATACTCACGCTTTCCTAGTTTTTAATGGATCATCAAAGGTATTAGGTAGATGGTCTATTTCATTCTAAATATAAAATTATAGTTTAAAAGAATAATTAAAATTAATTATATAAAAAAATTGAAACAAGAGAATGGTTAAAGATATAAAAAATTGTACTAAAGATGACTACTTAACTTAATATTATTTATTAAAAAGTTGGTATTTATTTATACTTCAGTTGAATATGTTAATTGAATATTTATGATGTTTTAATTAATATAATATAGTTTTTCATATATAAAATTGATTGGATAACAAACATTATCAATAAGGTGAATAAAAAGGTGAAAAATATGTATTATAGAAGAATACAATAAGGTGATTGAATCTAAGTTTGGTGAAAAGGAATACATGAATTTTATAGAAAATGTTAAATTTTATTGTTCTTACATGATTGTGTAGGTCATTTTTATTGCATGATACATTAAGAATTCTAGACTTAAGACAAAGAATTGCTAAATTATCTATATGTGTTGTATATTTTATAAGTTTTGTAAATATTGTAATTCACAATTGGGATCATTAAATATGGGAGTGCATTTCTCTAGATAATTATTAAAATTATTTTATAGGTTATTTTATTATTTTCTAGAGTTGAGATTGTTTGATCCATAACTTGCAAATCAAGTTTATTTTAAATTTGTCTTATTATTAGGAGGTAGATTTTACTTTATCTTTCTTTTAAATAAAATTAAGTCATTCAAGTTGTATAAATGATAATTATATTCTCATTGCAAGTCCAATCTAAAGTTTGGAGATTATATGATGGAAATATTTTATGTAGATAATTGTTGTTGGTGGAAGTATTTTAGTGAAAACTTTTCTAATTAAAATACTTTTTAAATAACAAAAAAAATATTATTTTATTGTAATCTTTTATGCAAATGCAATCTAAAATAGAACTATTATTTTTTGGGTGTTTTCACGTAAGGATTTCGCAAGGTACGATATTTCTTTGTTAAATTATTTTAGATTTTGAAACTATGTAATAATTCTCTTGTTAAGATTAGGTGGGATGGTGTTCATCATTAACTTCATTTTTTATTAGAGCTTGATCAACTCTTGTTCCTTGTTTAAAAATTCAAAGTCCAAGACACATCATTTTCTAGACCCTTAAATTGAGGAGAAAGGGAGGTAAAAGCCTCAACCATCATGTTGACCTAAGTCATCACATGTGTTGGTACCTCATTTTTGCAGGTCTCATTTTCCCTTGTTCTACTCCTAGTTTGTGGGTTTGACCCTATATCACCCACCATTGACAAACATTCCACAAAATTTCTTGTTGGATCCCCTAGATTAAACTATTGTGTAAGGATGTTGATTTGAAATAATTTTATTTAAAAATTCCTTAATGAAATGAACTTTGTGGTCAATGCCTAGTAGTCTTTCTTTGTTGGTGCACATTATGAAAAATCATAATTTTCATACAACATTATGCTAGAAGTTAAACTTGCTAAGTTTCTTTGTCACTCTATCCAAATAATTCATTGATATATTCATGTTTTCATGATTGTGAAGAAAAATTCTCTCATTGCTTATATTTTTTATTGGATAATAAAAGTTATTTGGTAGAATGGTATGTTTCATTGTAGATAATAGAATGGGTTGTTTTGGGGTGACCTTTGGGAGGGGCTTTTGGTGGTGGTTCCTTTGTGTGGCCTTTTGGCAGAGCTCCTAGCCAGCTATTAACTCTTCTAAGTGGCTCCTACATTTGGACCTGTGTTTTCTCCCACTCAACAGTAAGATATAGGTGATGGGATCCTCCTGATGCCACTCTGGACCCCACTATTGTATGGGATAGGCTAGATGACAAGGACCCTTCCCCCTCTATCGACATTGCTTTTGACACTTAAATTACTTTGTTGTTTTTTCATGTCTTTTTTGTGTTTCTGGGCTAAGCCCAAGTGACTTTTTGAGGAGTGACTTTTTAGGGTGTGCCTTCTTACCACCCACCCTTTTGTGAATATGTGTATTTTTATTTATTTTAAAAGATACTGACACCTATTCAAAGAAAGAAAAGAGAGATATTCTTGAAAATATAAATAAATAATAGTAAATATGACTTATTAATGTAATATTATTTATCAAAAAATGATATTTTATAAATAATTTAAGTGAATATATATTAATTAAATAATATTGATATTTTAATGGTGTAATACTTCTATATATATATGAAAATATCATTAATGAGGTGAATGATTTAAGGAAAAAAATACATTAAAGAAGAATACAATAAAGTGAATGAGTTTATGTTTGGTGAAGAGGAATAGACTACTTTCAAATAAAATCTTAAAATTATATTGTTCTTACATGATTATGTAGGTCAATTTCATTGTATTACATATACTTATATCAATTATTTGTTAAATTATCTACATATGTTATATATATTTTATAAGTTTAGTGAATGTTAAACTATTGGGTGAATATTTCTCTAAATAATTATTTAAATTATATAATAATTTTAAAATCCCTTTTTTCATGAGAGTTGAGATTGCTTACATGGCATGTTTCCATCAACTTGCAAGTCATGTTTAATTTTTTATTACTATTTTAGGAGATGGATATTAATTTATCTTTTCTTTTAGATGAATTCAGGCCCTCAATTTTTATGGATAATATTTAGTTCTTGGTTGTAAATCTAATGTTAAGTTTGGAGATTACATGATGGAAATATTTTAGTGTAGATAATTATTGTTTATGGAAATATTTTATAAGATATTTTTCTTGTTAAAATATCATTTGAATAAAAAAACATGATTCTTATTGTATTGTAGTATTTCACTATGAATACAATCTAAACAGTGTTATTATTTGTTGGGAGTTTTGCTATAGGGTTTTGGGTAAGTGCACAAAGTTGAGTCCATGAAACGTGGATGTTTTTGCCTTAGCAAAAAAAATGAAATCGACATTGCAAAAACGGGATCCCGAGCCTAAATTCCAAATGGGATCCTACTTTTTAAAAATCAGGAACCCGTTTGTTAAAGGGTCCTGAATCAACTAACATAGAACCAGATCTCGATTAGTACGAAATGGGATCCTGATTTATAATGGTATTTATAATGGTATTTAAAAATCAGGATCTCGCTTTGTAATAATTGGGATCCCGTTTTGTAATGGTATTTATTTTTTTAAAACGAACAAAGGAACGAGATCCCGTTTATAAAGCGGGATCTCGTTTGTCTGTCAATGGTCACTGCATTTAATATTGGGGAACGGGATCCCGATTTACAAAATGGGATCCTGTTTCTAAAAAAATGAAATTGGATTTGCTTTGTGGTTAGGTTTTTGGTTTGTGTTTTGGTTCAGGAAAAGCATTGGGAATCTGAACCTAGGCCTTCAACCTGGTTTGACCTACAAGTTTGAAGGTCGTAACAATGTCTGAGAAAAATACCGAGTTTGGACATATGGCTGATGACTTTTTTTGCAGAATTTTTTTGACGAAATTATAACCTATTTTAGATGAGACAGTGCAAATTCCAAATATGTAATTTTTTTTTCAATTGGATTATTTTTTCTATTTTTCAATTAATTTATGATGAAACTAGTCCATAAACTTTAAATATCAAGGTTTTTACTATTTTAATAACTTTTGATCAACATAACATTTTGATGAATGGATTGCACGAGAACAAACTTTAGACAATTCTTTTCAATTTAAAAAAAATAAAATGATAAGTTTAGGTCATCTTATGTGTGTCGTACATAACGATTTTTCAAAATGACAAATATGCCTAATAAAAATTTAACAAAAAACTCAATGAAAAATTACAAAAAAATATCGAAAACAAGCTTCAGTGAGTCAAAAATATTTTCCCAAAAGGATTTAGAAAAATATGATAATTTAGGTCAAAATATGGATGTCGTACACATGCATGGTATGGTAAAAAAAAAGTGACTTTTAAATAGTGGTTTTTAGAAATGCCTATTGAAACTCAATTTGTACAATCTAGGTATTGAAATAAATTATATATTTGGAAACTAGACTCCAAGTACTACATTTTATGTTCAGTGACCTTTTCAAAGATTCCATCTCTAAGTGCTTCAAATTTTAAGGTCAAATGTGCCAAATTCTAAAAATCAGTGGAAACACTTCCACTTTTTGGCCAAAAAGTGGACTCAACTTCTTGCCAACACCCTTTTTCTAGGGTATATTATTTCTTTGATAAATGATTTTAGAGTTTGTAACTTTTTAATAATTATCTTGTTATGAACAAGTGGGATGGTGTTCATCATTAAATTAATTTTGCATTAGATCTTGAACAATGCTTAATCCTTGTTTAAAAAATCAAATTCTAAGATACCTCATTATCTAGAATCTCAAATCGATGATAAAGGGAAGTAGATGCTTTAACCATCACCTTGACTTGATTCATCACATGTGTTAACACCTCATTTTCTCATGTATCATTTCTCCTTGTTCTACTCCTAGTTTTTTAAGGTTGCATGGTACCCATTTAAATTAGATGTCATAGTGTAACATGCACCAAAATAATTATTTATTGCATGAAAAGTTGAAATAAACACTGAATATTGAGGACCTAATTTGGATAAGACAATTATGATACTTTTTTCATCTTATTTTTCTATTCCATATTGATTGATTTGAAACCTTATAAAATTTAATTTATTGAAGAACTCTTGAATTGTGTTAAAGTCTTGTGGATTTAGACATATTAGTTCATTATCTAGTTGATTTCCCCTCATGACATCTTTCTTACCAAAAAAAGTTTCTAATTTTGTGCATACATCATTAGGTGTTGTAATAGAATTAATGTGAAAGATAAGGTTATTATAAATAAATGTACACCATGTTCCATAGGCTTCATTATTTCATTTATGCCATTTTCATTTTTAGTTGCTCCTAAAGGTTCAAGTTCCAAACTCATGGTGACATGATGTAATCCTAATTTCTTGAGATTTATTTCCATTGGTTCCTTTCATTAATACTAGTTAAATGGAGTTAGGATTATGTACATTTTATATAATAGCATTGTAAGACAACCCCCCTTGATTTTATTTTTGATCCCCCAAAATTTGACATATATGTTTTAGTGCTTATAACAATTTCAATGTAATGAATAATGACACTTTATGGTTGAGTGCAATATAATTTCCAATAAAATAGGAAAGTGATATTCATGTTCACAAAAGTAATACTCAATTTGAGTAGCTAATCAAAAGATATAATAATCCTATTTTTCTAATTTTGACTAAGGAACTAGTTTTTTCATTTAAAAGAGGAGACAAAATATGCATTAAACAACACAATTCTTCAGAAATCTCAACACTAAAGTCTTTGGAATAGAAAGGGATTTCTATTAACCATTCATAATTAAAAAACTAACAATTTGCATGTTATGCCAAAATGAGAAAGACTCCCTCCCTTACAAGTACTTGTTAAAACATCAACTATTAACACACAATCTTGATGGTTAACAAACCATTAGTTAGTTATGCTACTTCTGGATTCAATTTTGTTCCAATATTTTCATCAACATTTCGGATTACACTTAGTGATCCATCATAGGATAGAGAGCTGAAGAGGGTGAGAAAAATATGACAATCAAATAAATGTTAATTGACTATGACATTGGTGATCAAAATTCATTATTGTAATTGCTAGTTGTAAAAAATTCCCAAGTCAAAGGGAAAGTTAGAGGTTGTACACGTTGTGTGGATGACCATTGGATATCCAAGATGTGTGATAGTGTCTTTGGGTGTTATTTTCTAATCGTTTCTATATGGAGAGCGTAAAGCCCATGGAAAGGAGGCTAGTGGTTGCCACACTGAAGACCTTTGTTGGAAGTTTGCTTGTCATTAAGGAGATTGTTGGAGACTTTTATTAGAAACATGAGAATGATGTATAGTGTGAAGAGATTGTTGAGTGGAGAGATTGATAAAGGTTGATGAGAATGAAAGTATATAGTGTTGTCATTCATGGAAACCCATGACAAAGATGTAGAAGTGTTGGTCTAAAGAAGACCAAATGGTTTGATAATTGCCTAAGTCCTAGAGTGTAGTTTTAGTGCTCAGTGAACCAGTTTTGTGGTCTTCATTTCTTAGCTATGAAGAATTTGGTTATGCGGTTTTAAGGTGTAATGTCATAAAATTGTACCCCTTGCAATTTCACATACATTATTGCATCCGTTTTAGAGTCCACTCCCCTAGTACTTGTGTAGGATCATTTTAGCCCTCGCATCAACCTTTTTCCCTTCTCAAGATGCTCCACACCCCTTTTTAGCAACTACCCTTTTCACACCAATTGTACGTTAAACCTTGTGATTTTATCATTTGTGTTGTTTTGTAGCATAATGCATTTGGACACTAGCATGCTACGTGGACATCCACGCACCACGCTAGTGTCCTACGATGTTTCAATGCTCAAACAACTATTTTGTGCATATTTTCCACTTGTCATCTTCTTTTGTCAATGGTAACATCTCAGAACGCCTTGTAACCGCCCAGGAAGCTTCTTTTCTCTTCTCTTCTCTCTTTAAAAGTTATATTTTCAATTCACTTGTGCTTCTAGCTTCATTCCATCCTCTAGCTTCACTCTAACTTCTCTCTAGATTTGGCTCCTTGGGTTCTACCTTGAACTCTCACATCCTCACAACACTCTTTGCACCACTCTTGGCTTTTGTAGCTCTCTTTGTCCCCCTCTTTAGATTCCTTCAGCCTTATAGCTTCATCTACCTTATTTCATGCTTGTGAGCATCATAGGATTCCATATCACCTATCTATTGCATTCTTACTTTGTGATACAGGTTCTCCTCCTTGAGCAGGGATTACTTTTATCACATCGCATTTTGTGATATAGGTTCTCCCACTTGAGTGGGGATTACTTTTATCACACCACATTTTCTCACTCTCTATCTTTTGGTTGTTTGTGGAGATGAGAACACCAAAATAAGGGTTTGACTAAGGAAAACCCCTATACAACCCCAACAATTTCTCTAGATATTATGCAGGTAGGTATTGAAGAAATTCACATGCTAGAGGCTTCATCACTTACGTGGTTGTGAGCAGTTCCTTTCTATCTCTTACTCTCTTTATCATTTATATTTCACTTTATTTCAACTCTATTGCATTCTGTAAGTTCTTAGCAATCTTATAGTTAATAGTCACTTTTCCATTTTTTGTGATATTCTCACTTTCTGGTCCATACAAGACGCAAATATGCCTTTGGGACACCAACGCGCCGTGCTATTGTCTGTATCTCGCACTATCGTACTTTGGTCGAAAGCTTGTCAGTTTGTCCAAAGAATCTTTGTGACCTTCTCTTTCTAATTCTAGAACTTTTGTGTTGTTCCTTGAGGTAGTTTAGGGTAGTACTCCCCGCGAGACTCTCTGAATGAAGGGAACTTGTGAGTAGAGAACCCCTCTTCTCTACATTTTGGTGAACCTAACATGAAGAACAACTTTTTTTTCAACAATTAGAAATTTATTTACCCCTACTTGGCGGGTTCATAACTTTTGACTCAATGCTCAGAATTCAAAACCATTTCCGCTGTTGGAAAGATCTTCAAGATGACTAATTCAATCCCTAAAATATCATGCATTTGGTAGCCATTTTTTAGAGAACGATGCAAGTTTCAACCCCAAATTCCACTCCGAAGACCTCCAAAAATGCAAATTACTAGAACTAGAAAAAATTAGAAAATCTAGAGTTTTGGTTTTCCTTAGTTCCATTCTCAAAATGAATTTAATATATTCTTTTATCAGTTCAATATCTAATTATATTCAAAATGTTAATGATGTTCCATTTCATGCATCTAAAGGTGACTTGGCTTTACCCATGTCACTCGGTGTCTTTGACCCTTCTCATGAAATTCCTCTTACTTTAGAGGATATTTTGTTGCAAGAAGATGAAATCATTGATATCTTTCTTAACATTACTCTACCTTCTCTTCATTCCAATGCACTCTATTCTAGAGATGATGCATTAGAAAATGATGAATATCCTTCCACATCTAATACTCCTTGGGTCGATGTTGATAATATTTCTTTGAATAATTATTCCACTAGTTGTGATGAGTCTATAAAATATAATCTATGTCTTTGCTTCCCCGCAAAGGCCTAAGAGACCATTCATTTACCTAACTCTAGATATTCCTTCTCCTAAAAGGGTTTTTTCTCTTAATGGTGTTCCATTTGATAGTGAATCTCCTGATCTTTCTATGACTACCTCAGATAGAGCAATAGTCCATACTTATAAGAATAGAAGGAATAAAAAAATTGTTGATCAACCTATTTCTTTACCACCTTCTCAACCAATCCTTCCTCAAGCACCTAAACCTACAACTAAAGCACCTAGTTGTTACGATCTTGTCAAGCAACCTTGGGTTACTTCAACTAATATCTCACTGTGTACTTGCTTCAATCTGCTCCGGTTTACCAAGGTATGCTTTAGGAATCCTTTCAAAAGATTCTCTTGCCTACCTCTGCTAGGACAATGGATGTTGATGCATTGATAGCTCATATTCATGTGGATATGTTGAATATTACATTTTATCTACAAAAAATTCCACCTCCAGATGTGCAAAAGCAAGTTGATTGTCTAATTATTATAGTTAACATTAATAACACTGGCACTAGACATACTCTCGTTTCACACCGATTCAGTGCTTAATGTATGTAGAATTGATCTATTTCCTAAGATTAATATTTATTTATCTTCTCTTAGTGCTTCTTCTATTGACATTTGTGGGTTCAATAATGTCGCTTGATAAGCCCTAGGCATGATAGTCTTTCCTTTGAGGTTGGAACCTATTACTATACCCACCCTTGTATATGTTATGTCATAAAAATTACCATATAAACTTCTTCTTGGTAGACCATGGATTCATGCTATGGGTGCAGTCCCATCTACCCTTGCATAAATATATTAAGTTCATTTGCAATAATAAAGTAGCCACAATCAAGGTTGACCTTGATGCTATGCACTTATGTGAGATGGTGGTTGTTGGTTAGGTTAAATAGTTTTTTCCTACTCTTATTCCTTCAGTGTCATCCAATGTGTCAATGTTTACTCCAACAATACCTAGTGGGTCATCCCACAATAATGGGTTACAC
>VDFB02019264.1:0-28221 GCA_007258455.2 Sequoia sempervirens
ATCAACAACTACATAGATACAGTCTCTACCCTAGGCTTTCGGCAAGCCCATAATAAAATCCATAGACAAGCATTCCCGCTTCCTGCCAGGAATTGGAAGTGGCTGAAATAACCCTGCAGGGCAGGTATGCTCCTGTTTATTTTGCTAACAAATAGGGCGCTCTCTGACATATTGAAGAACATCTGACTTAAGGCCTTTCGAAGTAAAACGCTCTCGTATCTACCTGTAAATTTTGAAATAACCGAGATGTACTGCCATGGGCACATCATGAAAGGCTCTCAACACTTTGCTCTTCATCTCTAATCCTGGGGTCAAGAAAATTCTTCCTTTGTTAAGGATAAGATCATTTACAACTGAATACCTGTTGTCCTATACTGAACCCTCAACAATGCCAAAATCCCAAGAGTCTTTGGCATACTCTGCTATAATTAGATGTCTCCAATCCTCTAAAATCTCAACCATGGAGCTCAAATGTGGTCGGCAAGACAAAGCATCACCAACAACATTTTGGGTCCCTTTGACATAAGCAATGTCAAAGTCATATAACTACAATTTACTTACCCACTTCTGCTAACGATCATTGAGATCTCACTGCCCTAGGAAATGTCTCAGGCTGTTATGATCTGTTTTAACACAAAATTTGCTGCCCACAAGGTATTGCCTAAATTTAGCTAACACGTGCATGATGGCTAACATTTCCTTGTCATAAATGTTGTAGCTCCTCTCTAGTCCCCTTAGCTTCCTGCTCTCGAAAGCTATCGAATGCTTGTCCTGCATAAGGACTGTGCCAATCCCTTCACCCGAGGCATCACACTGAAGCTCAAAGGGTCTAGTAAAATCTAGTAATGCAAGGACAGGGCAAGAAGTCATCAACTGCTTAAACTTCTCAAAACACTCTTGTGCCTCAAAAGTCCAAACAAACACGCCTTTCTTTGTTAAGTCTGGAAGTGGAGCTGCATATCTTGAGTATCCACTGACAAATCTACAATAGAAGCCACACAAGCCCAAAAATCCTCTAAGTTGAGTAAGATTCTCAAGAGTAAGCCACTCAATAATAGCTCTGACCTTGTCAGGATCCATACGGACACCCTTTGGATTAATAATATGGCCTAAGTATAGCAACTTAGTCATGCCCAAATCACATTTGGATTCCTTGGCATACAAGGACTCCCTATCCAAAATACCTAGCACTGTATCCAAATGGGCAATATGCTGCTCCCAAGTTTTGTTGTGTATCAAAATGTCATCAAAGAAGACTAGTACAAATCTCCTCAGTTGTGATTGGAAGACCCTATTCATGGTGGACTGGAAAGTAGCAGGGGCATTGGTTAGCCCAAATGGCATAACCACAACCTCAAAGTGTCCACAATGACATCTGAATGTTGTCTTGTCGATGTCCTACTCTCTAACCCTGATATGGTGATAACTTGATCTCAAATCTATTTTCAAGAAGTAACAAGCACCGTGAAGTTCATCGATCAACTCGTCAATACAAGGAATAGGGTACTTGTTCTCAATTGTCCTCTTATTCAGCACTCTATAGTCAATGCACATCCAAAGGGTACCATCATTTTTCTTCACCAAAACTACTAATGAAGCAAAAGGGCATTCGCTAGGCCTAATGTGCCCCATGGCAAGCAGCTCCTTTATTGTCTTTTCAATTTCATCTTTCAACCGCTTGGGGTGCCTGTAAGGAGTGATTATCATAGGTTTGGCACCCTCCAATTCTATTATGTGCTCAATCCCTCTTTTTGGAGGCCTGCATGGTGGAATATCACTGAACACCTTTTTAATTCTCAACTCCTCTATTTCCAAAGGATAAACTGGTTTTACTGCCTCACAGTGGCGTGACATACACTCAACTACCCACTCAATCATGTCGTGGCGCATGAGTCTCTCCATTCTCCTGAAAGATATCATCCTGAAACTACTATCTTTGATGGCTTTCAGCACATGAGTCTTTCCATCCACCTTGAACCTTATCTCCATATCACAAAGGTTAAGGGTAAACTCTCCTATGTCATGAAGCCATTTCATCTCTAAAACCATATCAATATCTCCCATATTCACCACACAAAAACTCGCCTTAAATTCAAAATTATTTAAGCGCATAGGGAGGTTTGAAGTCATCCTGTCACACTTAAGAGTGTATCCATTTGCAACCTTCGCCCTTATACCTTCAAAGTCCTTTGTCTGAATCCCACGCCTCTCAACCAATCTAGCATCAATGAAGTTATGCATCCTTCTGTATGCTAGTGATCACGTTACTCTTGTAGTTTCACTTCCCTTTCATCTTAGGACTCGTTGAGACTTCTCTACCTCATTTCAACTTTTTGGCCCACGGATCTTCTGGATCAAATTGTTGGTGTCATGTCCCCAATATCGTAACCTATTGAAATACAAACATTAAATAAAAGAGATATCAATTTAAATATTATTATAATAATATTATATCACAAGATAAAAACAAAATACATATTAAAATAATAAATATTAGTAATTTAATTATAATTCTCACAAGATAATATTATAACTAAATGCAGTATTATAAATATTAAAATATAAAACAATTTAAATATTGTAATCATAATAGATGATAGAGTTAATATAAAATACCAAATATATAAATAATTGTAATCATAATTATCATAATAATTATTATTATAATACAAAGTAGAATAATTGGTATTATGAATTGTAGTCATTATAACAATGAAAATATTCACAAGAGACTAACAATATCTGAATATGACTATAATTAAATAAATAAATAATAATAATCATAAAGCACTTGCTACTTGCATCGATCCCTAAAGAGGCATTGACTCCTAAATAGTGAATGACTTCATTTGCAAAAGCAACGACCCTATGTAAAAAGACAGCAAACAAAATATTAAATGCAGCGGTTCATCAAGGGATATGTTATTTCCCAAAAAAAGCAGTGATTGGTTACTATAAAAGTCAGCAATAAGGAAAGTAAAAAGCAGTGATCTTATTGTGAAGGGAATTAATATACTAAGTGTTGTGATCAGTAGTAAGTAAGGAGATAATGATTAGTACTTGTAAGACTAACATTAGTGAAAGGGTGTGACCCTTCTCATTGGAGGGATATATGTGGGAATATTTGTGCCTCTTCTAAAAAGGAGCATTTGATTAAGAAGAGGTGTGTAAGAGACATGGTGTCTCTCAACCCTGACTTCGGACGATAATGCAAATTTTTGTTTGTTTTGTTGTATTTTGCGATTGTTTGTGGTTTTTGCAGTATAATGGAATGGTGCGATTTTGGAAATAAATGCTTGAAAAATATAAATAAAATACTAGTAGACTAGATATGTAAGAATACAGCTTATAATCTGAAGACAGATGATTTATTGCTCTTTCAGAACGATTACAACTGCGATATTTCAACATGCAAATAAAAAGGCAAGCTATTTATTGAAGAACCTGGAGAAGCTTGCAGCCGCTTGAAGAGAGCCTGTAATGGTACGGTAAGATGAAAGAAAGCAATCTCCCAACCCGAAATCAATGCAAAAGCTTCAGAAACCCTAGGCACCCACTGTAGAACAAGAAGGCAAAAAAAAGGCAAGGCGATTTGACTGAAGATGAAGGTACGGCTGCTGCTGTAAAGTACAGCCCCAAAACCAGCAAATAATGAAATCCGTACGGCCTTGAAAAGAGTGCCAGATGTTAGATAAATAATGGCCAATGAAAAAGATTTCCTTCTGGAAGAAAATCGATCCAAACCCCAATCTGAATCTTCACCAATAAGCTCTATAATGACTCTTGAATGAAGCCACTCAACTAACAATCTTCAACTGGTATTTCACAGCCTCAGTATGTCTGATTCTGAAGAGTTGACATTCTCTAAAACCTGTTTACAGAAACCCTTGTTTCTCCAACTCCAAATGTTCTCAGAGAGAAAAGACAAATTCAAATGATCATCAATAATGAGTTCGATTTGTCTTTGGTGAAATATATACCCTTTCTCAAAAGTTCGACCCCTTCTCAAAAAGCAATTTAAATGCATTTAATAATATAAATTCGCCCCACTTTGACTTAGGCATTTTAATTAATAAATGGCGTCCATATTAAATGAGTAACAAATACTCATTTAATAATAATAATGCTCCTTTATTATAAAGTATTAAAAACTTTATAATTTTCCATTAATAATTAATATTTTAATATTTCACTTAAAGTGACTTTATAATATAAAGTCATAATAATAATCATTTAATTATTATTAAATGCTCCCTTATTCTCCGTTTGCTCAACAAATTGTCAAACTAGGTCGAAACTGAGATAGCCAACTGAGCCAGGTGCCCTGCCAGAAATAGTAACCCCTGTCTGCCTGACTTACTATAAATAGTAAGTGCCTGAATATCGCTCTGTGAATCTCTGCCAAGGCCCAAACCTGAATCATTGATGGAGTAAAGTCCCAAAACTCGGGATAACTGCCAAAAGCAACCCTCTAATCACATCCGTCAACCTACGAGAGTCAAAATGATAGGCTCACTCAACAAACAATGTCAGCTAAAACGGGGACATTACAAGGTGCGACTCCCAAGAAATAAAATATATATAAGGGAGATAGATGGGGAGATTAAAAAGGGGAAGGAGGAAAATCTATATAATCAGATTTAAAAGAAGTTTATACAGATTTAATAGAAATATAAAGGAACATTAAAATAGAGGAAAGAATAAATAAGAAATTTGGCAACAAGAAATATAGGAAGGCAATGATAAATCTACAATAAGGGGAGTAATTATATATTTATATATATATATATATATATATGATTATACAATAAGGATACTTGCAGCAATTATTAAGCCTTATAAGTAATGATTGACTCTTTAATATAAACATAAGTAGATTATGAATTGTCCTCATCCTATGATCAAAGGTTGAAGGAGGCGAGTAAGGAATCAGAAAGCATGGAAAGGTACAGCAACTCAAGGTGATGTACTCACTTAGCAATAATATTTAGCATATTTTAAATATAAGAAATGGATATTACTAATCTGATTATTGATATAATGCTTTCTTTAATAATTATCATAATGAGAATTATTCTAGGAAATGATGAACTTAAAGAACCATTGATAAATGAAAATATATTTGATTATTGGCATGAAATAAATCTTGGATGAATGCAAATATATCTGATTGTGTAAAGAGTGTATGCTATGTGCTTGTAAACCTATCAGGAAGGGTGAATCATGGGTGAAGTGGATTGCCTAAAAACCCCACTTTCAGCCCCTTAGGCCCTAGACAAGGGATTGGGCCTTGCAGCCCCTTAGGCCCTTGACTAGGGATTGGGTTATAGAAAGATGGGGGTCCCACCTAGGTTTTTGCCCCATAGGCCCGAGGCAAGGGATTGGGCAATAGGAGGTGGTAGGCCTTAGGCCACTTGGACTCTATGGTTCCTCTCCCCTGATAGGAAGAGTTTCTTCCGAGGTGTTGCCATGAGTGGAGTATGCAGGTACTAAGCCCCTAGGCAAGAAGGATTGTGATGGACAACCTCTTGAGCTTTACATAAGGGCTTCAGGGTAGATCCACCTATGGCACTCCTCTTATGTCTTCATTATTGCCTTATGACTATGAATATATTTTGGATATCTAGATATTATTCCTAACAGATATATGTGTATGTGGAAATGTTATTAAATTGGTGAATGCAGATTTCAATCTAGGATTATTTCATTAGAGAAACACATTTCTTTTGGAAAGAAGAAACCCTAAACCTAATCAATAATCGAATTCTAGGGAAAACAAGCGAATTCAAGAGCAAGGCTAGGTAAGAGACATTACACTTGGTCTAATTTTTCAGATTCAAAATCCTCATAGAATTCCCACATTATTCGGTTAGCCTTGCCCTTAGGCCTCAAGGGACAATCATGGTTTGCATCATATGGCCCTTTGCAATAGAAACAAAGCTTTTTCTTACGCAAATCATTGAGTGTTTCTGGGTCTAATGGGGCTGCTGATTTTCCTTTTGAATCTGATTTTTCCTTCTTCTTGGAGAATGACTTGCTGTCCCTAAATGAAGAGGATCCCTTAGATGAGAACTTGCTTTGTGGGGCTGCAAGTTCCATGCTTCTATCCTTTTTCATTGCCTCCTGAATTGTCGGGGGATCAAAGGCTTTTATCCATCCTCTCAAGGGTTCCAATAAGCCCTCAATAAACAACATGACTAATCTTCTTTCGGATATGTTGGGAACCATAACCGATAGCTTCTGAAAATCACCAATGTAAACCTCTAAACTCCCAACCTGCTTGAGCTGAGCTAGGTCTCTGAAATACGTTTTTGGATCTTTCTTATCGAAGCGCTCAATTAACCTGTCAACAAACT
This sequence comes from Sequoia sempervirens, assembly GCA_007258455.2. Taxonomy (NCBI): domain Eukaryota; kingdom Viridiplantae; phylum Streptophyta; class Pinopsida; order Cupressales; family Cupressaceae; genus Sequoia; species Sequoia sempervirens. The sequence goes on from VDFB02019264.1 coordinate 6,357, forward strand.
CCTGGTAAGAGGTGATGTGGTTATGTTGTAACATTACCATCCCATGGTACCACCAATCGTGAGCTGCTCCCTCGAAGTGTAAAGTGGCATACTTGATTCCATCCTCCTCTGCCATGGGTCGAAGATTCAAAAAAGTATTTAGCTTGTGAACCCAAGCCTGAGCTGTAACCTTCCCACTGCCATCAAATTTAGGCAATGTGAGTTTGTTGGTGGCATGTTTCAAGTCTCTGTTTTGGTCTCTTGGTCTCCGATCTTGTCTCACTTTGTAATGCTCTCTCCTTTGACTTACAAATTTGTCAAAGCTCATGCGCTCCCTAACCTGTGATGTTAACAACTCCCATTCGTCATTAGTTGCCATGAGATTGTCTGCAAATATTTCCTCTCCCTCTCCTTCAACATTCGCTTCTTCAGGTTCATTTGTGTAGGTCTATCTATGGTACAAATAGGGGTTCGTTGTGCCCTAGGATTTCCAATGACACTACCATTATCTCCCGGTTCCCAATTTTGTCTTCCAAGAGGGTTCATCTAATGTAACATTGTTGTAAGTGCCCGCAAGGCATCTGCAACCTATTGCCATGTTTCTCATAATTTCTCTTGCTTCTCTTTCTTCATTATTTGCCCCATTTCTAGCTTTGTTTCTAGGCGGGCTACCACCACCTCTATCACCCATTGTGCTGGTTGAACCAACCTCAATACCACGCTGTCTTGCTGCTATTGCGGTTGATAAGGTGTCCTGTTCTGGATAAGGTTGTGGCCACTATTGTTGCTTTCTATCTTCCCTTGCAATATATCTTTTGTACCTGTCACTTTGTTGCATCAACGGAGCTGGCTTCAAACCCTAAGGCTGGCAAGAAACCACTCCGATACCACTGTAAGAACCCTAAGTTCTCCCCAACTGTAATATATATATGCTTTGTTTTGTTTTGGTTTTATGATTTTTTTTGTGTTTTTGCAATATATATGCTTTTTTTTTGTATTTTTTGAATATAATGCCAAGCATTAAAAGAAAACTAATAAAGAAAATATAAACTACTGAAAACCAACAACTGCTGCTAGAAAGATATTATTTATTGATAATCTTTTTGAAAGCCTTTACAACAAGCATACCCAGAAATTAAGAAATATTATAATATCCACAATCTGGACCACTGGAAGCAATAAAGATGACTGCTGAAATGCTCGACCTGCTGCTGAAAGGACCTTCTCCACCTAAAAAACCATATGCAATGTCTCCAAGGATATAGCCATCCAAGATGCCAAAGAGATTAGTCACAAAGAGGAGGTGTTTCATCAAGGAGTTCACACACCCTAGCTGGTTGCTGGTATGGATGGGTGAAAAGCTAAGTGGTACGAACTCTTGAAGTGTGTGGAAGATTATAAAATGCAGCCCTTGTGATATTCGTCTCCAACAATGTTAATATGCACTATGATATGAGGCTGATTCGTCATCACTCACTACATGATAAGCAGCATCATGTGTGTTTTCATCCATGCACACCTCAACATCTAAGGTACTGCTGCTTTGTACCTCAAAGGATGACTCAACTGATAAGGTAGAAGTTGCTGGTATGACAGTATCTTCACACACTTCCACTCTCAAAGTAACTGTACGCCTATCCGAAACACGATCCTGGGATTCCCTATCAACATATGAATCTTCTGGCTTGTTTTCAAAGGTCTGATCTGGAAAATCAGACTCACCATGACATGAATCCTCAACTCCAAATGCATCACTAGTACCCAACTCTTGAGTCTCTTCATGTGACAACTCAATAGGATTACTTTGCATATGTGAAATCGCTGCTGTCTCATGCTCACGCGAAGTTTCATCATCGCTGTCATAAAAATCAGAAGTAGCCTCCATGGTAGAAACTTCTTGAGTCACCTCTTGCAAGGACGATGTAGGTAAATCATTACCCAAAGCTGTGCTAGTGTTTTCTTGAATCAAATCAGCACATCTATCAAATTCATCACATAAATTTCTGCATACTTCATAGGAATTTGAAGATACCAAATCATTTTGATGAAGAGTTGTATCATCCTTATGTGTAGATTCTCTATCCTTTTCATGTGTAAACAACTCATGAGCTATAGTGAGATATTTCTTCCTTGCAAACTCTGTCTTATGGCAAAGACTCGGGTGCAAATCCACTTAACTCATGAAAGGAAGTTCCTTCTTAATTTTTTGAGGAAGAATGCTATATTCCTTGAACATGCTAATCACTTCTTCTTTGTTTTGTGGTGTTCTGTCAAAGGTAATCCTTTCTCTAACCTCAGGTGGTACTAACTCCCACTCATCGTTTGCTGCCATAAGTGTATCGGTGAACAAATCCTCGTGCTCCTCACCTGCCAAGACCTCCTCAGCCTCCTGTCTCACAAATGTAGGCCTGGTAGGCCTGTCTGCTGTCTGTGAGGCTGTCCTAGGTGCCCTGCGAGATCCTGCTTCACTCCTCTCATCGTCACGATGTGGTGACGGTCTCCTAGGAGTACCCAATCTCTGAAGTGCTACTGCCAACTGCTGTAATACATCATCGGACCGCCGTTGACCTGCACAAAGATCTCTGAGTGCATGCAAAACCTCCGCATCGTCCTGATCTCTGTTATTAGGTGGGATCTCTGTCCTAGGTATATCTGTTCTGTCAGCCCTGTCATTCCTGTCAGCCATGTTTCCTGGCTGCCTACTCAAACTCTGTTGCCTTTCAATCAGAGCACGTCTGCGTGTGTAATACCTGTGAGAGCCAAACTATTCTGGCTGCATAAGACTGCTAAACCCTTAGGATGGCAGGATTTAGCTCTGATACCACTGTAGAAACCCCTTGTTTCCCCGTTTCTTGAATCTGATTGTTTTTGTTTGTTTTCTGAAGTTTTTGAGTTTTTTTGTGTTTTTGCAAGAATATTGAGAGATGGCGATTTTGCAAATAAATAGATAATAAATTCAAATAAATTCTTTCTACTCTAAAAACGATAGATTCTATTGCTAAAATGGATGCCAGTCTATTTGTCAAACTGCTGAGACGATTACAAGAAAGATCCAGATACATGCAAATGAAAAGACTATTTTATCTGATGAAAAACCTGATTTTTCTTGCTGCAATAAATGACTGCTGGTAATGGTACGGCTGCAATGAAATGATCCCTTCTCCCTCTGAGAAATGATTGCAACTTGATCTAGAAGCTGAGGCGACTCTAAGAAAGATGATAGCAGACCAAGATGGAAGGCGTATTTCTCAAGATCAAAGTGTACGGCCCAAATGATGAAGGTACGGCCTGCTGCAGGAAAATGTACGGCTGTGTACAGCAGTAATAAATGCAAAAGTACGGCTATCTCAAACTCCTCCAGAATATCAATAAGAATGGCGCCTCAATGTAGAAAGCTCTTCTGAATGTATATCTCTCTGAACTCCTGATGATATGAACCTCGGTGATGCTCTGTAATTTCTTCTGAATGAAGAAATCTCTTTGCTGGCAATAGATCGGATGATATTTCACACCCTCTGAATCGCTCTCACTGGAGATGGCTCGTTCCCCAATGCATTCGAGACTGAAACCCTAAAGCTTCCGTTCTCTGACGAAGACTTGATCAATTTTCAATTCACAATGACATAATGGCTCGATTCCCAATGAAAAATGCTTAATACACTGAAAAGTGCGATTTCCTCAATAATAGGGAATCATTAAAAATTCGAACTTTTTATTCTTTTAATATTTCAATAGTTCAACTCAAATTTTTAATTATAAAATATAATTAAAAATTGGCCCCCTTTCATGATGGGCGACCCCCTTCAGCCAAATCACTTAAGTTATAATAAAATATTATAACTTTATATTATAACGCTTCCACAATTAATATTTAATTAAATCAATTAAATATTAATATTTCTCTCAATATTCACCCGATGCTCGAGCCGTCTGAAGCTGTCGACTGAGGAAGTGATTCTGAATGCTATCAATCCATACTGCTAAAAATAGCAGGGGTCCCACGCTGAGTGCTGAATACTGCTAAAAATAGCAACTCAGGCTAGAAGCGTCCGAACGAAGCCTAACGAAAGCCAACTGATCAAATGCCAACCGAAGCTGTAAGCCAAGCTCCAACAAGACCCTCCATCCCATCACCTCAGGGTCGCAGAATAATAGGCCAATTCACGGACTCCCGATGCTCGCCAAAAATGGGGACATTACAACATTACACTACATGTACAGGCTTCCAAGCACCACGAAGGAAACTGCAAGTTCTTGACTAGTATATTCCAGACTTAGCTTGCTGCTTAGGGTAGGAAATTCCAAATATTATCAAAGAAGCTTATAAGGGATATGAAACACCTTGGAAAAATCCTCTTAAGGAATCATTTCCATGCAAATAGACTGTTGTTTGCAGGCATATGAACTGGTAGTCTGGGCTATAGCATTGCCCAGAAAATAACAGAAGTTGGCCATGCCTTAGAGCACTGTATTTCTTTCTTTCTTTATTTCTCTTAAATCCAGCAAAGGGAATTGAGCAGTAATATTCTTACACATCTCAGACACCTTATTAGACGGCTCATAGCAGTTAGACAGAAAAGATAAATATATTAAGTATCCAGTCTCACAGTTCTTAGGACGATCCCCCATAGAGCTATCCTATTACCTAGATATGGACCTACACAAAATCTAATTAAAAAGGTCTGGCATTCCTTTATATATAAAAATAAGTTTCCTCTTGATTTATCTTGGCTTATGCCATTATCATATATGCTGGATTATAGTTTGAGTATTGACAATTGACAGCAAATTGTATAATTTTCATTTCTTTCACTTTTGAAGGTCATTAAATACTGTGCCAATGGCCTCACCCCAGAACCTATTTTTGCCCTACTCTCATTTTTATGCAATTCCAGTTGCCTTGACTTTTCTAGCTTGGTATATTGAAATCACTTCATTCAAGCCTTAATCTAGAGTTTTTCTACTGAGCCATACCATTTTCATTAGTAATCTTAGAATCACTAGAATTGAGAGGAAAATTGCAAGTTTCATCTTAATAGGTTCATTAAGCACAGTACAAGCCTTTATAAAATCTGTTAATCATTCAATTCTTTTCATTCATGGAGGCTTTTAATCTCTCTGTGAAGATCATTACTGTCTGTTTTGTTCAGAAAGAACCTTTGTGGTCATTCATTTGATCTTTGCAAATTTTTGACAGTGAATGAATCTGATCGTGTAAAGACATCTACCACTATAGGAGACTCCAATATAGGGCCCAAGCATAGGCCATTGAAGCTGTAAATACATATTTAGAGACAACAGAGTGGTCAAAAGAATCCCACTTAGGTAATAGAAAAGCTTAAGAGAAAATCACTAATTTGCATACGCTGTTAGTTTTTTCAAGGTATGGCAATAAGGATTCAGTGTTACACCGTTACATGAAATTGTTGTACTTTTCTGTTCTTGCAAACATTTTTTGACCAGTTAAGCAAATGACAGAAACAGCTTGTGGTTAAAAGAGTCATATGAAATAGAATTCCTTTAAACTGCAAACTCAAAAATTCTTACTTTTGCCAACTGTCCACGGTCTGAACCTTCTCTAACCAAAGCTGAAAATGATGCAATTTGTGACTTTATATGACATTTTGTGAAGTCATCTTGTACAACCTGCAAGAAAAGATTAAATACAAGTTCAATGCATTTTCACTCAGAAGATATCTAAAATTAAATGTAAACTCTCAGTACTTTTACGGCTTAATGAGCATAATTAATAACCTTCCCGTGGATGATAACAAGCTAGAGAGGCCTACAAGGCATGACAAGGTAATTGCTAGAAGAGTTATAAACTTCATATACACAAATGTTACATCCTATGGCATGAACATACATACTGTAGTGTAGGAAGTTAGAATGCAACATATCACATAATGAACATGAAATGAAATAAAAAGACTTTTATTTGCTTCATGATTTACAATACAATTCCTACCCATGATGAATTGTGATCACAACCATGGAGTGACCTACAACACCATGATATGGCTGATGACTTCTAACCAAAAAGACCAAAGCCCTATAAAGTATTCCCCAAGAAGGGGTATGATAGTTGGGGTAACCATGTAATGTCCCCATTTTAAGCATTAGTAATTTGTGAACAGTTAGTCTATTTTCTGAAATTTTTCATAGGCTAATTGGTGGATAAGGGAGAACTCCAAACTTCTTGGAGTGCACAAGATCAATCTAGCAAACTTGTTCATGGTAGTGAGTTCAGTTGGTTATGTGGATCCTCTTGATGCTTTCAAAATCAATTTTTCGACCTTTGAAGAGATCTCCAAACTTCTTGGAAGAGAAGGCTATTTTTAGTAAGCACCCGGTTGCTTCAATTCATCATCCTAGGACCTCAGGATCACTTTGGTATGATCAAAATTGCTTACTTATATCATTTTGGTACTTTTCACAACTCAAGTAAATTATTAAGTTAATAAATAATTATTCACTTAGGTTGTCTAATGTTGAAATATTAAAAAGCTAAGTTCTCGGTTCAGGTTCGGGTTCGGGTTTAAGGGTTCGATTTGCAGGTTCGGGCAAAAATTTTTTGGGGGTTGGATTCGTTTTGGGTTCATTAATACAAAAACATATATAAAACAGAAATATATACATATTTTCAGCAGTAATTAAGTCAAAATACACCACCATATTAATAGACAAATAACATAGCAAAAATACACCACTTTCATAGTCAAATAATAAAATATTAGTGATACTCAAATGTCATGATATAGATTAAAGTTCAAACATAATAATGTCAAGTGTTTACAATCAGCCATCATTGATCATTGATCATTGATCAAATATCATAGCATCAAATAGCATCAATGGCACTCGCACAAGCACTACCACTAGCATTGACACTAGCACTCTCATGCTCACTAGCTGCCTCAGGATCATAGTGGTCATCAATATCAAGTGCAGCTAAGTGGCTTGTGGAAGCATCCAAATCAAGACGCTCTGGCTCGATATCCCACTTCCTTGTGTCTCCTTCTTTGTAGGAACTTTGTTTGTGTGTAATGAGGCACAAGTTTAAATGCACATACACCAAGTCCTCTACCTTTTTTGAATGTAGTTTATTGCGCTTTATTGAGTGGATGAAGGAGTATGTGCTCCAATTCCTCGAAGAAGAAGAACTAGAAACCTATTAAGACCAAATTAAATAGTTAAAGAGTTACAAAATTTAACTAATTAAAATATAAATTAAAATTACAAAATATAAAACTTAAATTTAAAAGATAAAAGATTTTGACTATAAAACTTACTTGGGATAAAACTTTTATTACAAGAGGTTGTAAGTACATGTATTCTTGGCCATGGAAGCACCACCAGCTATGAGAATCCACCATGTGCTTGTCTCGAAGAGCATCAAGACCACAATCACTGGAGCATGCAAAACCCATGAACTCAGCCCTCACTAGATCACGTCGATCATGATCAGTGAACAGTCTACGAAGTGTTGCCTTGTACCCTTGAGCCACTTCAGCATCTCCATATGGAGCAACTCTTGATGTCACAGAAAGTAGCTCAATACTATAGTATTTGGGACTCAATGCAAAAGCAAGAAGATGCAACAAAGTGGTCATTTTGTTCCATCTCTCTATAATGATTTGATGTAGCTCTTTGAAGAACTTTTCTTCAGGATCTTCCTCTTTTGCATTATTGATGGTTTTCATCTTCTCAATCATTGAGTCGATGCCATCCTATACTTTTCCCAAACAAGGTCTATCCATGTCAATATAACAGATCATGCTCAATATGGACTCAGTGAAATAGAGATACTCAACACAATCCCACCAACTGTCATCTAGGATCATTCACTTAACCTTAATTTCCCTTCCAGTGCTAGATTGCATCCATATGGACCAATTGGGGCTGATGACCATATTAGAGAGTGCCTCACAAACCTTCACAAGTTGTCTCAACACAATTGTGTTGGAGAAAAAACAGGTCTCAACAACCTGATTGAAAATTAAAATTGTTAAAATGATTAAATTTCTTTCAAATTATAACCAAAATGTTGAACTTGATAAATAAGAAGTTGATGCCAAATCAGTATTGAAAAATACTAATCATGAATTCACAAGTCTGAATTTTTCTTAAATGGTATTCGATCTACAAGAGCAGAACATTTATTGATTTCGATGATTTCAAATGTAGATCGGATCTGCATTAAGTATAAAAATGGGAGACACGTTCTATGAGCGGACATGTCTCCACGAAGTGGAGGCATGTCTACTCATGGGACGTGTCTCTTGGATTGTGCCAATTCGACTAACTAAACACCTGATCCTTAAATCGGAGTTAGTTACTTAATAAACATAAATGCTTACTAAGTTCGATCTGATTTTATTTTGCACAAATAAATTATATCCAATCTGGAAATGATCACCGATAATGATGCTTGATCGGGATCCTATATGAAACACGAAATGCTATTAATCTGCAGTTAATAACCTCTAAATGCAGATCGATAGTATACTTGGAATGTAGTAGATTCTGATATAAATGATAATGTATACAATTAAAATATATATATATGTGTGTATACATATGTCAGTACATACTGACATATATATACACACATATGATCATCATTTCTATATCTAACCGAAGCTACCATAATTCAACACTCCCTCTTAGCTAGGGAACATAACACTAACCAAGTATATAGTGATATCACCTTACTCGTGATATCAGAAGATATGGTATGCTTCTAAGAGAGTCAAGTCACTTGACATTCTTCATAACACATCTTCATTATGGTATGTGCACTGACATCAAGTCACATGATGTCTACCATAATTCATGGCATATCCACGGATATATAATTATCCACCATGATTATCTCTTAAGGATCACAATGATCTTCAAATGATATCAAGTCCCATGATATTCATCAAAAGTGTCCAAGAGATACTATCATGACATGTCCACAGATATCAAGTCACATGATATCTATCATGATAGTTCAACTCATCATTGTAGAGTTGTCACTTTACAATGTCAAATACAAGTGTTCATTATTGAAAGATCGTCACCTTTCAATAATGTACACAGGGGGAGTAGGCCCATAAGGTCATGGAGTCACACACATGACAAAAGAGTTTTCACATTAAACATCTTTATATATTAGTACAATTTATAAACAATTTGAATTTCAGACATAAATATCAAATTACATTTCAACCATACCAAGTTTCTTCCTGAAGTGTTCTACCTTGATTCGGGAGAGAGGCTTGGTGAGAATGTCTGCAGTTTGATCATTTGTACTAACATACTCCAACTGGATCACTTTCCTTTCTACCTTACATAATGATAGGGGATCTCAATGTGCTTAGATCAAAGAGTCCCACAAGCAATTTACGAAGCCAAACTGCTTCTCTTGCTCCCATAGAGGCTGCAATGTGTTCAGCTTCTGTTGAGCTCTGTGCAACTGAAGACTGTTTTCTGCTACACCAGGATATCATCGTAGACCTCAACCTGAAACAACATCCAGAGGTACTTTTTCGATCATCTTCTTTAGGTTCAATAGGCTCCCTCTGAATCTTCAAGCACTTGCATCAACCTCCTAACCTCATCGTCCAAGATTGCCTGCAACACTTGCTTTAGAGAAATGGTTTCCAACGCACACCTCTGTAGAGATTCAAGGCTGCCCTTTTCAACCTCATCCCAGATCACTCTATTCTAAATAGGTTTGCGGAGCTACCAATGTCAAATCCAGATGACAGTCTAGAGCAATTATGATCTCAGTAGCTAAAGGGATCTTCTTAGCATTTAGCACCTAGCTTTGCAATACAGTAATCTTCACTTCTTCTCAGTGAGTTACAAAACTCCCTCTTGATCCCTGCTTCAGAGATTGCAAAGAAGACTTCTGGAAGAGAACTCCCTCTAACCACCAGCTTAGTTCCATGGCTGCAAGTTGACTTCACGCTTGATCATTTCTTTGGTTGGCATGACTTCCTCATAAGATGCCTCAAGCTTTTCATCGCTAATCATCACCTTCCTGCTTCTAGCTGTTCACAAAGCCTTTTAGAGAGAGATTACTAACAGTTTATAACTATTCAAAGAAATATCAAGACTGGAATCTTACAAGGTTTACTATTTCAGGTTATAGCATGAATACATAAGAATTTATGAATAATATTAAAACATGAATAAATAAATCAGCCTAAAGAGAAGTATATCAAAAATCAGAATGAAGGAATAAAGAAACTTATCTTTATTTTGATATAACTCTTTCTTCCATCTTTTACTCCTCTTGAGAGTGCTAAAACTCAGCACAACAAAAGATAGTCTGCACAACTACAGATTTCTTGAATGCAATATGTAGTTTAGCATATACAACATAGAATTAGGCCTCTCAAGGCACCATCTTAGTCCATGCACAAAGAGAATGTTATTGAAGTGATCATCCAATCACAACGAAAATTTGCAGTTCTCTTTTTATCTCAGAGTCACACTCAGAGATCTTTACAATTGCAAGGAATAGAGGTATATCCACAGGATCTTATCCCAAAGATCACATAATTAAAGGAAACCACAATTAAACACACATTTTTCAAATAACCAAGGTCAGATTTGCACAACTTAGCAAACTGAATTTTATTTTTTTACCCTAGATTTCAAAAAGTATAAACACAAGAATACTTATCTCGATGTAATCATTTGGTTGAAACCATCGAATTCAAAATTCATCCAATAGTAGCTTGGACTATCAATAGATGAGCTCTTGACAGCAAGGTCGTAAAGACCATTGATGTCCATCAAGACTGCAAGGACATATATTGTCCTCCAGATTAAGCTAAACCACGCCAATGTTGAAGTCTGCCAATAAGCCCGAATTTTCCAGATAACATGAACTTCATTTACGGACATGAAGCAATCACCCAAGCAGCACACGACATGATAATATCTTAAAGATCCAATACGTGGCAACAGAGTGAACCGCACTTCTCAGAATTCATGCATACTTCTGAACCTTCAATAGTCATATGCAACAAAATAATTCAAGGTTGTCTGCAACTTTAGAAAAATGTCTTCATGCAGCAAATACGTGGACACAAGACCTCCAGATATGCATAGATTTGTTCTTTACAGTTGTACAGTAGATACCGGTAACTTTTTATCCATTCCACAGATGGCACTCACGTAAAGATACAACATCCACACTCCATCGCTTAGGATACTCGGTCTATGCTCAATTTAATATAGACGTCTGTACAACTTGTCTTCACCAACCCGACTACCTCCTTTCACGACATTTATCAACTCGTCACCAAATACATCGACCCTTCACTATCCGGTAATAATATTCACCCCTGCTCTACCAATGAGCGAGCCAATAATGCGAATCGTCATAATAAAAGGTAGCCGCTTCTGCATCATTTTTTTCTTTTTCTTTTTCCCGACACCATCAGCAATATCGAGTGACTCTCTAGCATTTGTCTTCTGATACTGAACAAGCAGTATGATATGGCAGCAATATAAAAATATAATTCCTTACAATACCAGATGCCAAACAATAATCATATACGGCTTCAAATTAAATATGGATGCCAGACGGCTATTACTCAGCGATCACCCATACAACTACGCTGCTTCCCATCACTGTTTTGTCTTCCGAAATACCCGATGATTGTAATTTATCCAAATTTGTCTTCATTTGAAATTCGTCTCATCTGAATAGATACATGCTCAATAAACTACTTCAACACTTATTAAACATAGTCGATCTATCAACTGTGAATTCCCGCTAATAACCAACACCAACGATAATGCCCAAAACGCTAGACGACAAAGATGATGATGAAGACGAAAGCCAGTAGTTATGAATCGCCCTCGATTCTGAACAGCAAAATAGAGTAAGGAAACACTTGCACCGATATCCAAAGAATTGCAAATGTAATCTCGATATCATAACAACAAGCAATGCTGGCAATAGATATTCCTGCTCTATGTTAATCCTGATACTTGTCTGGGTGTTCCCGTCCAAACTAAAAGCAGAACAAACCGTGATTGAAGATAACGATCCCACTCCGGCTGTGCAAATAAGCCTCAGACAGGGGTCCCGACAAAGTCAAAGACTGACGCAGGAGGGAGATCGCGTGAATTCTATTCAAGGAAATCCGATCTCATCTCCATGTGTAAAACGAACCTTGGGGAAAAGCATGAAGGCGATAGGGCACAAGATGCAGAGGCTGCAATGATGCGGCTACGCGAACTCTGGGGTGATGACAGGCTGCCCGGGGTACAGAGTGAATCCTTTGGAGACTTGGGTCAGCTATATGTGACCCACAGGCTACTTGCAGGCCTCTTTTATGTCGGCGAGACAGCAAAGCTGCTTTTAACAAATCGATGCTCTTAATGGGACAACATACGGCGAAAACCACGTGCCGTATTTGCGTGGTTAAATTTCTTCCAGTCATAACTTATGTTGAAGAGCGATGAAGTTGATGCCAAATCAGTATTGAAAAATACTAATCATGAATTCACAAGTCTGAATTTTTCTTTAATGGTATTCGATCTACAAGAGCAGAACATTTATTGATTTCAATGATTTCAAATGTAGATCGGATCTGCATTAAGTATAAAAATGGGAGACACGTTCTATGAGCGGACATGTCTCCACGAAGTGGAGGCATGTCTACTCATGGGACGTGTCTCTTGGATTGTGCCAATTCGACTAACTAAACACCTGATCCTTAAATCGGAGTTAGTTACTTAATAAACATAAATGCTTACTAAGTTCGATCTGATTTTATTTTGCACAAATAAATTATATCCAATCTGGAAATGATCACCGATAATGATGCTTGATCGGGATCCTATATGAAACACGAAATGCTATTAATCTGCAGTTAATAACCTCTAAATGCAAATCGATAGTATACTTGGAATGTAGTAGATTCTGATATAAATGATCATGTATACAATTAAAATATATATATATGTGTGTATACATATGTCAGTACATACTGACATATATATACACACACATATGATCATCATTTCTATATCTAACCGAAGCTACCATAATTCAACAAAAATAAAATAAAATTTTAGTTTACAAAAATTAAAAATATTACTAAAGTGAAACATGTTTGTTATTTAACTTACCTTCAACAACTCCAATTTCAAGGAGGATCTAAATATGCCTTGTGACATATGGTGGTTTGTGACAAACATTTGGATATCTTTGGCCTCAGCATACACCTGTTTGATCCACTCAATTTTGTTTCCAATTTTTTGTAGCATTAGGTTGAGGGAGTGGACAACACAAGGTGTCCAAAAATTGTGTGAATACCTCTCCTCAACCAATAACCCAGCAACCCTACAATTTATTGCATTGTCAATTACACCTTGCACAACATTTCGAGGGCCCACTTCATCAATAGCTTGACAAAGGATATTAGCAATAAATGCACCATCCTTCACCTCTCCTTCACAATCCACTGCTCTCAAAAACATTGCCCCTTTAGGGGACACTGCAATAACATTGATCAATGGGCGATTTTTTGCATATTTTCATCCATCAGAAATGATGGTCACCCTTGTTTCAATCCACAAATCCCTTATGGGCTTCAAAGAGTCCTCTAAATATTTCACCTCTTTATCTAATAAGGTGCTATGCACCTTCTCAAAACCTGGGCCCTTATACCCCTTTGGAGCCTCATTAATAGATTTCACTATTTTTTGCCAATATGGTGAGCGAACAACGTTGAATGTCAATCCATTGGCATAGACACATCACACTATGTCTTGATTGGTGTTACATCCCGATTTTATAGCTACTATTGTATAGGGCAATTGATTGTAATGTTTGAATCTTGATGATGAATAAAACATGGTTGATCTCGTTATTAAATGAATGAGTCCTGTTTAAATGATGGTTTCATTTGATTGTTACTTCTAAATGAATTAGTCTTGATTAAATGTTGCATACAATTATGGAATAATGTTATTCTAACTTGTGAGATGTTCTTACCTTGTTATGAGCATATGACTGCCGATGTCATGTCATGATGTGCAGGTATGAAGACTGTTCCTACGGACAAAGGAGAGACATCATTCGGGGAGGAACTTGGTCGGGTAAACAGTAACAATTACCAAATTGAGCATACACATACATACTATAGATTGAGTAAGCCAAGTCTGTTTGTCGAGACAACGGTAAGTCATCCATAGGCTTGTGCATTGACATAAGGATTTTTGAATTCATTTCTTTATGTTTAGGAGATGTGATTGTTTAAACGTCAGACTTGCTATACCATGACCCAAGTATGAATGATGTGAAAAGTTATGTGTTAATGATTGATTGAGAACGCACATACATCTATACATTGTGAACACGTATTTATATGTACAGACATATCAATACATGTGTATGTTAAGCAGACGGATATGCTTATACACATGTGTTGACATGTATGTATGCATACATACGTATACACAGGTATATATGTATATTATTAAATATAATATATATTTAGTATTATTATCTAGAAGATTTAAATGTATATTTATGTATATATATATATATATATATATATATTAATTAGGTGATTATTAGTATATATATATATATATCAATACATAAAGGATGTATAAATAATAACATATTTGTATATTTTATATAAATTAAATGTATTAATATTAAAATTAATATATATTTATATATAAATACGTTTATATATAAATAAATATTAATGTTTAAATTAATACGTTTATAAGTAAAATATGCAAATATATAATATTTAAATATTTAAAAAGAATAAACATTGAGCTTTATTTCAAAAAAGATAAATATGCGCAATATATAGTAGAAGGAAATTTTTGAATAAAAATGAGTATCGAACCTAAGCTTTATAACGATTTTATTTAAAGCTTTATTTGAAACATATTAATTTATGAGAAGCAATTTCGAATGGAAAATAATCAAAGATTTCATTTGTTGAGATTTTTAAAACAAGAGAAATCGAATTTATTTTGTTATAAACATTTAATAAGGCAGAAAACACGTTTTTCTCTGAAAAACGCATAAAAATCGCCTGGAAAAGTCACGCGCATGAAGAAAAACGCGCCAGAAATGCGGGGCAAAGAACTGGTCACTGAGAAATGATCGAATGCTAATCTCTTGGCCTGAAATGGCGACGTGGGAGCATATGAAACTTGACCTTTTCGTTTGGAAACGAACTTCCTGAATTATTGCAACAAAATAACCTAAAATCTGGAAAACGCCTTGAGCTGTCGATCCGCCATGTGAGAGTCGAAAAATTCTTCATTTGCTGGCTTGAAAGAAAGTCGAATCACCTTCAATTTGTTGACTAAGGGTTTAAGAATCCGCCATCTAGCATTTTGACTAATTCTGAGCACATAGATGTCAATCCACATGCCTCCATTGGTGGAATCCGTTGCATTTCGGGCCCTATATATTGACGCCCTTCCATTCATTGTGAACACATTTTTTGAACAATCTAAGTTTAGTATTTTCATTCCATATCCATTTCATTGTACTGCCTGAGTTTTCCTGTATTGCTGAGTTTGATAAGCACAGTAAATTATTTCCAGCATTTACCAGTCACAGTGAATTAAGTCATTTTGAATTTAAAGTGAGGAATTTGTATAGCTGAGTAGGAATTGAGTGGTGGAAACACGTCTGAGAGAAGAGTTATAGGAGTTCACTATAGAGTGAAATACTTTCATAAAAAGAAGCCATATTTAGCTGAAACCCTGGAAGCTTATTTGAAGGAGAATCTAGAAGAGCAAATTTGGAAGGAGAAGCTTTAAAATCAGGCATGAATCCTCCTAGTTTATAATTTTTATTGAAGTGTTGTTTCCTTTTTGATCTTGTGATTGCTGTTTTCAATTAGCTCTAATAGGAAAGAACTGTTTTGATGAATAATTAAAGCAATTCATTTAAGAAGAAAATGTGAAAAGGATTCAATGATTAGGGGGAAATTGTGAAAAAGGGATTATTTGGATAAAGAGCTTAAGGGATTAGATTATTTCTCTTGCATTAAAACGAAATAATGGAAAAGATAAAAGGGAAGGATTTGTTTGCATTTTGAATGGTTATTGCATGTTGTGTATGATCTCTATATATGGAGAATACGTAGACGTACTTATTATATCTACTAGGATCGAAATGATGGCAGAATCAAGTGAAGTCTTTTAGCTTAAGTTATTAGGATAACTGAGATAAGTTAAATACTCCTAGGATAAAGAATTCCTAGTTAGGAGGATTGATACAAGACACTTGAATACTGTTTTCATTTCTAGTAGGTTCGTATGATTGTAGGATGTCTGGGATGACGGGTTCACCCATTGAAGGAACAGGAAAGCCTGCATTAGAGTAAAGGCACTAAGGAGTGAGTAGGCTTTGGTAGTGTTTATGATGGGTATTCATTGATCTTGAATGAGAATACTTTGGCCAAAGTAATTATGAAAGGCTGACATCCCACGCCTGATGTTCTTGAGATAGTTGAGACTTCTGGCCCTCATTGTGATCCGAGTAATTAGATCGAGATTGTGAAATAGCAAGGTTCTGGTGTGGAATACGGCACTATGCTTGGTTGGTAACGTTAAAGGATACCCTACCAATCTCTTCTTCGAAGGAAGGGCCGTTCATTGCAAAATGATCGTGCGGGGGACCGCATTATAAGTCCGTGGTTGGCGGAAAAGCGCCCGAGTGATGTTTCTCCTCCACAACGAGCGGCCGATGTACCAAGATTTGAAAGGAAGGACTCCTGGACCTTCTTACTTCTATTTGTGCAAAAGCTTACGAGCTATGTATGTAACTGTATTACTCTTTAACTCTGGTTTATATTTGCAATGAAAATGAAATTCATGAGGAAACATATTATAACTTGTACGTGTTTATCAATAAAGAAAAGAAGAAATTTTATTGTATTATCTTTGTTATATGTTACTTTTACATGTTTAAAGTGAGAATTGGAAAGTTTTTTTATTTACGCAGAATTGGGTCGTTACAATTGGCAATCTCTCTAGCCTCATTTTGAAATGAAGTTTCCAACGGTCCCTTTGATCTTTTATTTGTAGAGGGCATGGTTTTCTCTTGAGGTGTGGACATAAATGGATGGCTCTTTGTAGGTGGAAAATGACAAGGCAGTGTAGGGGGCTTCATCCCTCGAGATCCTTTCTTTATCAAAGGATGACTTGATTTACGGCCTAGTGCTTGGTTTGTTCTTTCTTGCTCATCAATATATGCCAATATTTGGGCTTCTGGAATGCCCTTTTTATCTAGACTTGGACAAGCTTTGATGCCTAGTCTAGGGATCTTGCACAAGTTCCCTTTCACTCGGTTGTATGAGCTCAAATATTTAACATTGCAATGACTACAAATCCAAACATATCCTCCACCACCTCGAAGTTGTTGAACCATTTCAACATATTTCCAAAGGGGAGAGTTTGGGTCTATTTTGAAACGAGATTGGTTCGAGGTGCTAGAACTGGTTGCCATTGTAATACCTAAGGCACAACACATTCCATTTATTCAAAATTTCAAAGTATTGAAACTAAATAACTTAATTCATTTCAAAAAATTGAACATGTGTTATAGACACCTAGAAGAATGAAAACAAAACAAAACAAAAGAGTTCAGTTTTTTTTTTCAAATGTAGAAAAAAAAAACCAAAAAACTTCAAAAAACCTACCTCTTTTGAAGAAATCTTCCTCTACGATCTTCTTGGTAATGAACGAACACTTGCAAGTGCCTAGGAATAGCACAACAACCAACTTCAAACAATCAATGATCAATCTTCAACTCTATTCGTGCTTGTGCAAGCAAAAAAAAAAGTTCAGCAATGGAGGTAAAAAAATTTGTTTTTCATTCACAAATTGATAAATGAGTATGTTTTTGCCTATTAAATGTTTTAGGAGGCATGAATTAGGTTTGGAGGCATATTTTAATGTTTAAAAGTCAAAAAAATATTAAGAAATTGCAAAAAAAGAGGACTTTTCTGCAACTGGGCGTGATTTATCCTGGGTTCAAACCGGGTACTCCATACGTCCGTCAGGACCAGACTCACAGACTGTGTTCCAAACCCTATCTGAAACCATAGTCTGTGGACCAGACCAGACCTAGACGTCAGACCCGGGCCGAACCGAACCAGAACCTAGCTGTGCATACCCTCAAATCGGTAACATAGTTAAAAAGACAACTTAGTGTAATAATTCATTAAAAAGGTGTATAAGTGTGCTTAAAGTTGGATGCCTAGGCATGGGGATCTTTTACACACTTGATTATTATTTATTTTTCACTAAGGTCCTTGTGAAGGAAACAAAAAAGAGTTATTACATTTTTATTATTGTTACTTCCCTCAAGAAAAGTTATAAGAGGAGGTTGAGGGCTCATTTGTGAGGTTAGCCATGTTATGAAAATTGTTTCTACTACAGAGAGAACCTGTGTTCTTCTCCCATTTTCTTGAAGACAAAACCCCTCTTGAGAAAACTAGTTTTGGGGGAAAAAAACCCCTAGCTGATCTTGGTGGTTTCATACAAGAGCCACAGCTATGCTGAAAGTGAAGTTTTTCCAGTTGATATTGAAAATGGATAAATTTGATGTGCTTAGATGGTTTGAATATTATTAATGCCGTGTGGTGTGAGTTTTCAACTTTGAAGAGATGGATTTGAAGTGATTTGTGAAGGTTTTTGTGAGGGGCACTATGCTAGCTGCACTTTTTATGCTGCCTTACCAACTGTTACCTATGAAAAGATTCCAAAATCCTCCATTGCTGTTTGAACCTTCTTTCATAGACCAAGACATTGGGTTTGTGAGTTTAATCTATTGATTTGAAGTGGATTAAACAGGGGATCTGCATGCTAATCTGGTCATACCATCTGGTATAGGTCGTACCAATTCTAAGGGGATGGTGTGAGGGTTTGAATGCAAGTCGCCACTTCTTTCCTTGTATTATTTGTTGTTTGGTGGTGCCCAGGATTGAGAAATCAGTTTTCCTTTGTTTTGAAGTGAACAAATCAGTTTGGAAAGGGTTTAGATTAGTGGTTAGGGATTTCCTGTGCATTTCTATACTACATTTTGTTGCAAAATTTATATCAGACCTGAATAACAGTGCTTTTTCAGTGACATTGGGAATGTTTAGCATTGAGTTTAGGCATTCTTTATCTATCGAAACATCAGAGCTTAATTGGGTATGATTCTAATATTGATTTACATGATCTTCAGTGCTTCTTTTAAATGCTATATGTTCCAGCAGCGTTTTCAGTTCTGATTTTGACAATAAGATAGCAGCAACAGACGGTTTCAGATCTGCACATGTCTGATTTCAGTCACCAGTCTGATATAATTCTTCTTCCAGTATGATTTGGTGAAGTTTGGGTGTGCTTGAAGGTGGTATATCAACTTATGGACATTTCGTCGCTTTATGATGTGCTAGGAACGTGTTGGTGGTCTTTCTAGGTGATTTCCTTGTTGTTCATGTTGATTTAAGGTAGCTTCGGTCAGATATAAATGATGATTGCATTTATGCATTATCATCATTTATATATAATCGAAATCTACTATAATATCTGCAAGTAAGTTATTCGAAATTCTGATCATGAGTAAATTCGAAATCAAATACTGATCGAACTTAACATACACTAATCGCTGTTTGCTAAATACATGCGGGTGTTTGGAGATTAGCCACCAATAATTATCGGTTGGCTAAGAGGAGTCCGCGTACTCAAAGGACACATCCCATGACGGACGTGTTTCCACTTTGTGGAGACACGTCCTCTCATGAGAAGCGTCTCTCCTTGAGGCGTGTCTCCCCTTCAAGATATAAAAACATAATTTGATCTTCTATTGTAGCATATCGAAATACATTAATATTCTGCAATAAGAAGATCAGAAACAAAACATTAGAATTCTGACTTAGAATACATACACAGAATTTTTAGATTTAGGATTTGCTTATTCTCCACATAGAATATAATCTGATTAGATTTGGTTACATTCACAGGTCCACCAAATGCAAGGACTATCATGAACTAGTGCAGCCTAAAAGCCTTCCCTTCCCTTTTCAATATGTCTCAAATGAACTAGGGATATCTAATTCATCTACCGCCTACTAAGTTATTCCTGTGGTGTTTCCCCACTTGTCATAGACCAAATAGAGCTTCTTCTTCAGTTGGTCAGAAATAAAGAACGTCTTTTGACAGAGGTACCAAAATTTTCTTGTTCTTGCTTGTCTTGTTGTTCCAATGTTCTTTCCCTCTCTTCAGCAACAAGCGGTTCTACTTCTGCATACAGTTCGCTGATTTTGGAACAAATCATCCCCTGCTATTTCTCCTACAATACATGAATCTATTATGATGTATCTTAAGATAGCATCCCACAAAGGCAAAAACAGAATGAATGTTAACCTTCCTTCTATTTAACCCCTATAATGCTCAAATCCTAACTCAATTCAAGAAAAATTGCTAGTCTTTTGACACTTGTCTCTGGCCACGGTGCCAAAAAGTATCTAGCACACTCAATATCGTTTTAATTCAGGAATGTTAGTTTTTACCAGGTGTTGGTGTAATGTCCCCAATTTAGCCCTACGGTCTTCATTTGGATTTAGCCTATTTTTGGAAACTCGTAGGCCAAGCAGAAGCTCGAATCAGGGTTTCCAAACTTCTTGGAGGATGTTTTCGTCTTTTTGCGGAGTCTTCTTTTGGAATTGTTGAACTTGGATTGTGGATTCCTTCTGGGTTTTCTAAGAGCTTCGTGTTGGTGGTTTCAGTTCGGCATTTTGAGCAATTACATGAATTTACTATTTTTAGTAAATTCTATTTTTAGCAGTTGACTTGTTGACTCCTAATCAGTTGACTCCACTTTGGCAGTCAGTTCAGACGGTATGGTTGAATTTGGCTTCTGATGCTTTTCCATGGTGATATAAGATATTTTATATTATAATGTTATAATTTAACATTATAATTCCTTGTTCTAGCATCATGAATTAATATTGTCTTTAAAAGGGGGACATTGAAGGGTATTTTCACATGGAGGAAATATTTTAATATTTCTAAAGCCAAATATTGCTCAAGGAGTTTGGACGCCAACTTTGGGTGAGCCAAATATTTTATTTAAAAAGTGAAATTTATCTTCTTAAGCAAGTACGCCATCCTGAGGGTGAAGACAAAAGACAAGTCAATGACCTAAAAGAATCTTTGAGGTGGCGCCCTTCTTGGAGGTTTCTAGAAAGCTCTTCTGAAGTTATAAATTGGAGCTCTGGGTCCTCATTTTGATCATATGATGAATTTGCAAAGTTATGCTGCCGGAATGGTGTTGGAATTGCTTCGAGGGATGCATACCTCCTAGCTTGGCTCTTCTTCTTGCTTGAAAGACAGCAACTAGTTGAGAGGTTTAGTTGTAGTTGGTTTCCTTTCATTGTAGTTGGTGCTTCTCACATTCTGTAGTTGAGTTATTGTATTTTCTGTCAATTTTAGAGTTGCTGGTTTGTATGGCTGTAGGTTGTTTTTACTCACAACTCAAGAAACAGAAATAATATTGTTCTGGGTACTGTTCCAATCTATTTTCCTATGTAGGGCGACCATATGTGCAAGTTTCCAGAATTTTATTTGAATTCTATGAATTATCTAAAGTAAATTGCCCTTGCTTGCAGGCAATTTCACTTTGTAAGTGCTTTGGAAATAGTGCAAAATAAATAGGGGTCTTTGTGAGAAGTTTTTGTGATCCATCTTCATTGTCATCATCATTAGAATGTTTTGCAACTGATTTCAAGTTAAATGAGTGAGTATTGAGAGAGATATGAGCATTTAAGTGAGTTCTGGAGTTGCTGGTTTCACCATTTTTAACTGCAGGTCTGTCATATCAGACTTAGTAAAATTA
>VDFB02019265.1:0-67766 GCA_007258455.2 Sequoia sempervirens
ATTAATAAAAACAAAAAGGAGAGGATGACAGTAAGGAACGTTCAAAGAAAAATAGGTCCATAGACTGAAAGAATTGGAAAATTTAGTAGAATAAGAGGTTAGGGTTCAAGGGTTGGATAGGATGAAGTTGGATAGGGTTATTTGAAAGAAACTCTTGAAAGATGGAATTGGAGGCTTTTCTAGCTTCATCCAATTAACTTGTTAGCTTGTGAAGAAAGGGAGATAATAAGTTTAGATGATAAGGAGTAAGGCAGTTTTACTTACTTTAGTTATTTTTTTTTATTAGGGTTGGGTTAAAGAGAAAATTATATATTTTTTAAATTGCGGGAATCAGAATCGAGTAGCCGCTGCCCCTATAAACTGCAATGCACCTAGTAAACTTTTTCACTTGACCGATGACGCTGGTGCAACATGCCCTCTGGTACCACGAGGATGGTGGGGAGACTAGACCTCATGACCTCTTGCTTGCAATAGGATGCTTTAGTTGATCGAGCTAGGCCCATCGCCCCAAAGAGAAAATTATAAGTTATTGGTGTTCTTCTTTGTAGAATTATTGGTTTCTTGAGAAGAGAATGGAGCTAAATAAATAGACAATAAAGGTCAAAGAGGATATGACCTTAAAATGATCTATCAACTATGTATAATCATACAAGGTGATACAAAGTGATAAAAGTTGGATATTTATGCAAGAGATTTTGATTGTGAATCTTTGGGAAAAGATTCCTAACAAATTCTCTCTTGATATTAGAGTTGAGAAAAATATAGGATATCTATAATAATTGATAAAATACATCACCTTCTAATTTATGCCTTGATTGCAATGCATACCATTGATGAAACTACCTTGCAATCCTATCTTGACTTGAATATGTTTCATGAAAAAATATAAGAGATAGAATAAGGAACACATATAATAGGACCATTTTTTGTTTATTCTTTATTAATGAATAGAGAAAAGCTTAGCTATGAATAAATCATTAAAGAACAATAATCAATGCACATTGATCTATAAAGGATTGAACATGTATCTTAGGATCATTTATCTAATCATACATGTATGTCAATATTTAACATAATGTCCTAATTCACATGGTCTATACCACATGGACACTCAATTATCTTGCTTGACCATGACCTAATGATATAAACCTTAAGATAGTTGATTTTCATCCAAGAGATTGATTATATTTAAAGAGAAGTGAGGTACACCGAGTACTTTACTTGAGTTGATGAGTGTTAAAATACCCATTAACAATTAGATGTATGTAGATTGATCATTTTTTAAATTAATAGTTTACTATTCATTTTTTAATTTATTGTAGATATTTATTTCATAAATTATGATAATATTCTTTTATTATATTTTGTAAAACTTGATACTCTTTAAATTATATTTACACTAATTCAATAAAATAAAATAAAATAAAACTCTTTGAAAATTCATTATAAATAAATAGATAGTAAAGTCAAATAGTAAAAAAAATCCTAAATTATTTACTAACTTTAAAATTATTATAAATAAATAAAATTGAAATATAATCCAAACACACGTGGCCCTTTGTAAACTTCCCACTGTTATCAAAATTGATCAAGAATCAAGGATAAAATACCCATAAATATAACAAAACTTCTTTCTTACTTTTTTTTTCAAAAACTTTTTAATTTTTCTTTTTTTCTAACATAACTTTGAAGTGGGCAACTCGAGAAGTAATGGAGTCGATGCTCTCCATCACCTATCATCCAAACAACAAATTTTTTCTCTTAATTATTTTCATTCAGATTTCTTGTGCTTTGGTTTCATCAAAACCCTACAAAATGCAAATGTAGGGTTGTGGAACTTGTCGTGAATCCATTTTGTACATATCTTGCAATCATGACATTCCATTAAACCATTTCTTTTGGAGGCATTTTGTCAAAACAGTTACCGCCCATTGTCTGTGCTTCCATATTTTGCATACACGCCTACCAGGGTAGTTGCAACTACAACATATGACAAAATTCCTCTGTTCGTTATCATTCGACGGATTCCATACACTGTTCCAAAGCTCCCATTTTCGCACAGGCAGGGAGGCTGCTGGCAAAGGTTGCAGAGTCTGGCTTTACAGCTCCCAGTTGCATTTGCTTGAAAGTTATTGATGCCTTTACAAAAAAATCGATGTTGCGTATATCCAGAAATCATGGGATTCCATGACACCGCATTTCTTTAAGGCATTTGGTCAAGCGGTTCCGTCCTTATGCGTGCTTCCCACATTTGCATACATACATCGAGCATTTGCGGCTTTGTCTTACGTTACGCTGCAATAACTTTATATAATAACCTAACTCTTTACGGCTCCACCAAACTTCCTTGTGCTTGAAACAATATTATTCGAATTTGGTTTTGAATGATAGGAGGCAAGGGGGTTCCTTCTTGGCCTTGATGGGCGAATTTGCCAGCTTATTTTGGCTAGCGGTATCTTTGGGATGTTTTGTGTGGAATTTGGTAGCCCCGCAATTTATTTTTTACGCTTCCTTTTCCTTGCTTATTTTTAAGCGAGTCAATTAAAAAAAAAAAAAACAATTGTATAATTTTTTAAAAATTATTATTTCTTTTTTCACCTTTACAATTGATAATTGCCATGAGGAAAATAACAGGAATACAAGGTAGATTAAAAAGTGCTAATAGATTTATTAAATTTTAAGTTTTTTACTGTTTGTTAATTAATCTAGGATCTAATTAGTGCAGATTTGTTATGTTATTTATTATTGCAAGACAATATATCATATTGAAACAAGAAGACTATGTAAAGGTATACATCATCTTTAGGATTTATGTAAGAACCAATGTCAATATCTGAAAGAAATTCAAATTAAAAGTTCCAACTATAGCCTAAAACCAAGACCAGAGAGGGGAAAAGTTTCAATTCAAGCCTAAAACCAAGACAAGAAAAGTTTGAATTATGTCACCTTACTTCCGACTGTGAAAGGATTTATGTATGAACCAATGCCAATAATGTGACACAATTCAAACTGTGCATATTACCAAGATTTTGGATTCATCAGCAGAGACCTGTAATCTAGAATCCAAGGCAACCTTTTGTGTAATACCAAAATCACAGCAAAGAGGAGCCAGTCCAGGTTCTTCTAGTAAACTAAACTCACAAAGTCCATAGTACCCATGATAGAGATCTGGAAACATTCCAGGCCATTTACTGAAGCCACCATACTTTGACTGGCATGTAAAAAGAAAGCAACGTAAAGCTTCCCAATCATAAAATCATGGGCCCCCAAGAGTTTCAATGAGCCACCCACCCTGCATCATTTAATTACTAGTACTAGTTTTATGGCAATTACCAACATAGCTTTTCAAAATCAAAAAGATCTGTGGCATGTTAACTACCAGAATGAGTAACATGTAGAATTTTTTATGATATGATAGTATTAAACTTTTACAATTAATTCATTGTAAATAGTGTGTTTATTTTGTTTTCTAATTCTAAAAATCATACATATATATGATATTCATTTTAAATAAGATTTAGTTTTTATATTTTTAGGAATTTTTTTTGAATAACTTAACATATTTAGTGTATACATTAACAATTTTGTAAAACAACTACAATAGCTAAATGACCAAGCAACAATATATAAAGCAACAAACTAATTTAAAAAAAAAACTAATTACAACAATCATATATTACAACACTCATTTGGACAATTATAATTGACTGATTGAAACCATCTTATTTGGACAAAAACTTAAAAGAATGAACTAAACCATCCCATTTTGATTCTTATTTGTATGATGTGCCTATTTGGTAATAATTTTCATTTTATCTAAATATTATTTATTTCAATGATCAAATAGTTCACAGTAATTTTGTACCTTATCCACATAAAAATATGGTTTTCAATTGTTGTACGCAATGAACCATTTGAATCTAGACCTTGCACAAACACAATAAACATGCAAACAATTAGATCAAACACAAGGTTAGAAACAAATGATTCCTCAAGAAATCCATTTGAAATTTGCAAAAGATAAGAAATGAAAATGAAGAACACAAATGAAACAATTAAATCCTAACTAATGCAAGCAAACACTTGATCTCTTGAGGGAGTTGGTGCCAATTTGATGAAAATTGACTTACAGCTCAATGCCCCAGCTTTGATGATTTGATGAAGATTGTGATCCACTTTGATGAAGATTGATAGATGCTTCGGCTAAAATCTGCAAAAACCTAGCTATGATTCAATGAGATGGATGAGAATTGCTAAGTATTTTTAGCATGGTAATTTTGCATAATTGTGGATGATGAAATGCATGGTGAAGCATTCTATTTATAGAATGTTGAAATGGAAACAAAGCCAAAATAGAGCAATGTGGGACAAAGATTTGGCCAATGGAAAAATGCCACTTGTCCAAATGTGATTGGATGAGGAATGAGCAAGTTTTGACAAATGTGCTAATAAATGCATTTTTGAATTTGAATTTTGAGAAAAGACATGTAAGAGGGGGAAAGAAAATTGCATTGAATGCCACTTGGCTCAAGGCAAGGACATGTAAGAAGAAGTAAATGCCTTGTTGGAAGGACTTGTAAGAGAGTAAATGACATGTTGGAAAAGGACATGTCATTCAAATTTTGGTGAAATAGAAGGAATATTCCTCCAAAAGATGCTTTGTTGAGGGAAAATGAAGATTTAATAAATCAATAGAATTGATTTATTTGTGCATGGAAATGGAGATATCTAGAGAATGCAAGTGGGTGAGATTAGTATTTAATCATGGTTAGATTAAATAAATGATGATTATTTAGTTTAATGATGATTAGGTGATTTGACTTATTTGGGCGAATTTTTTGGATTAATTTAAATCCAAACAAGAGAGGAAATGATTTAATGAAGTTTAATTAAATAAGCATAACGTTATTTAATTAAAGAGATTGAAGTAAGATTAAATTAAATAAGATTTTAATTTATTCAATTTAATAAATAGACTTTAGAGATTTAATTAAATAAAATTAATTATTTAATTAAAATAGGGATAATTAGATCAGATGAATTGATTTAATTAACAAGGGAAAGTGACTTAATTAGACAAAAATAATTTATTTAATTAAGAGACGAATATTGATGAATTTAATCGGATAAGGGAATTTGTTGATTTAAGCGGTTAGGCAGAGGATGATTTAGGAAGAAGCGATGTTAGTAGATCGAGGAGTTAGATGCTGTCAACTTGTACATTTTTCGTGTCTGATGCCTATACCATAACTATACATTAACAATTAGATATAGCTGACAAAAAACAAACACTGGGTAAGAATATTTCACAAAGTCTTGATCAAAATGTAGTTTTCAATTGTTGTGTTGCTCAACATTTTCATTACAATTGAC
This sequence comes from Sequoia sempervirens, assembly GCA_007258455.2. Taxonomy (NCBI): domain Eukaryota; kingdom Viridiplantae; phylum Streptophyta; class Pinopsida; order Cupressales; family Cupressaceae; genus Sequoia; species Sequoia sempervirens. Next base: position 5,374 of record VDFB02019265.1, read on the forward strand.
GAATTCCATTAAGGCCATTCGGGCTAACCCTGTAGTAGAATCCCCCAGTATTGCTTCATTGTTTGGTATATTATTCTCATACTCCTCAAGGTAACTAGCTTCAATGTCTTCTCTTTCAAATGTCAACATAATATTATGCAAAATACAACGCAAAAATAGTTTTTGGCAGCATTTGCAAATTTGGATGACAAATTTTTGAATTCAAAATTCGCCAAACACCTTTTAGCATTCCAAAGGCACGTTCAACAACAATACAAGTTGATGATAGTTTAAAGTTGAATGATCTTTGATTATCTATTGTAGCTCCACTAAAAGGTGTGATTAACCATGGCAACAATGGATATCCACCATCTCGAACAATATACTCTTTGATATTAGATGAACCAATAGAAACTGGAATTCCATTCAACCTTTCTCCACCTTCGCATAACCTATAGAAAGAAGAATTTCTTAGGAGCCTAGAATCATTGATAGATCCAGGCCAACTAGTAAACACATCCATGAAACACATATTGCTATCAACAATGACTTGCAATGACATATTGTAGTTGTGTTCATGATCGTACCAATCAGATGAACATTCATTAGTTGGAAGCTTGAAATCAACATGAGTTACATCTATAGCCCTACAACAATTTGGAAAACCTTGTTTTTGGTGAAATCCATGCTTTACAAGTTCAAGTGAATGATCACTTGGCCATTGTATGTAGTTTCAAAATCGAACATGCATAACATTAATGAATTTCGCCACAACTCTTGTTGCTGTTGACTTTCCACACCCAAAAAGTTCACTTAAATTGATCAGAGACATTCCAGAAGATAGTCTTAAAACAACAATAGCCACCTATTTCTCAACTAGAAATACCCTAGACCCTTGATAGATGTTGCTAAAGATAGAGGTATGTCACCTTGCTTAAGATTTTCATACAATGTTTCACATAGAAATTGAAACAATGCATATGGTAACCTAAAGATACTACCAAATCATTGGTCATCACATTTAACTTCAAAAATATAATGGTTCCACCAATGTAAAGAGCGTGGCTTGATATACCACTCACCACTAACCTTCCCTTCCCATTGAGAAGTACAAATATTTGAATTGAGGAGTACACTTTGTTTCTCACAACACATTGCATAAAACTCCACATCTATGTCATCTTCTACCTCATCATCAAAATGATTAGAAGCTTTAGATGATGCTGCCTTATATTTCCTTAATATGTTTGTAGAGTCTTCAACATCACACCAAACTTGCAATGATATGTGTTGTATCGCTGTAAGACATTCTAACAATACTCTGGCTCTTTTTCTACTATTCGAATCCATCACCTATGCTAAAAAATTAAAAAAAAAATAGATGACTAAATTGAATGGCAGTGCATTTAAATCCAACTCCCACAAATGCAAGACAGAAAGAAGCAATGAATTTATAAGCATTGATGACAGTCTATAAAATATTTTATTTTTGATAGCTCTTTGATCTCATTCTTGGAGGTCCTATAAATAATCATATGGATTCAAGATTAAACATAACAAGATTGCATTCGACTGACTCTGACAGACTCAAAATGGAAGGTAGTAGAAACTGTATAAATATCAATAACATGTGGAATAACCAGAATGAATTCTACTAAAAAAGCTGAAATGCATTTGAAAGCCCAAATTCAACATTTGACTTATTAGAACTTGCAACCAACCAGTTGAACCAGCAAAATGATGAACTTAATAATCAACTGAGCATAGGATGAATATAAAACACATTAACTGAAAACAACATATAGGATGAATTCATTCAGTAGAATAACCAGAACTAATGAAATTGACTGTAACAATTTTTTATCATTATATTATTTGTACAAGTTAAATGAAATTGACTGCAACAAAATTTTATGGTGGATCATATTTATGTGGAAGCAAGTATTCTTATACCTGAAATTGGCAGGAAGTCTATACTGTTCAACATGTTGTGTATGGGCTAAGTAGTACTTGGATAAATGACCTTAAAAAAAAATTAGTTATTAAACATGTTCTGCTTAAACTGTAGTAATTTTTATAAGTGTGATTTTTTAGGGACTTTCTATTGTTAAGTATGTTATGTATAGACTGAGTAGTGCTTGAATAATTGAGAAAAAAGTGAGTACTTATTGTAGTGCTTAAACTAAAGTAGTACTTGAATCAGTAACTTCAATCAGTAGTACTTCATTTGTCTGGGAGGGATGACCTTTTTAGACATCTCAATATAGTGGAAGACATAAAACTTAGAGTCCATAATGTTAGCTTGAATATTTTCTAGATTAGATTATGTGAGTTTTCTTCTGCATCAGTATTAAAATCAGACTCTATGATCCATTTTTTTTCTCTTACTTGCTCATTCTATTCATAGATTATGAAGTCTGATTCACCCATTAAAAAATTCACATAATCTAATCCAAAAAAATAAACTAACATCTCAATATAAATTTTCAATACTTAGAAACTATGAATCAAAATCAGTAGAATCACTATAGATTGACTGAATCCAAAAAAGGAAGCCCCTGAAACCCTTAAAAAACACAGCTAAATGTTTTAAGTTTACAACTAGGATGAAATTTTGTATTATAGCCTGGCTGATTTTATTTTTGTTTTTGTATTGGTGAACAACACTCTATGTTAGCTTTGGTACACATGTAAGTGCTTGGCCAAATTGATGAAGTAAGTATAAAATGTTGCAAGACAAGTTCATTTATAGCAGCTGCTATTGTTGATCATGAATACTCACAATTGAATGAAATATATTCCTTAGATTTAAAAAGCAACAAATCATGTGATGCCACATTGACACACCAATAAAACATGACATAATGCACAAATATTGGTCTACCCTTTTTTGGGGGTCTTTTTGGACACCTTAGAAAAATGCTTGAAATTTCTGTTGAGAACGGAAACTCCAAATCCATTTCACAATAATGTTCTTACAGGATCTGGGTCCACATCAAATAAAGAATTGTAGAATTTGGCTATCTAATTGGCGCAAATCCATGTTATTATCCCTATGTGACTAAGAGAAATTCCTTTCTTAATTGTTCAGTATTTTGAAAATTTCACGGTGGGTTGTGCCTGTTGTATCTCATTTGGGCAAACTCTAGTTTTCTATGCATCAGGGTACATAATTTGTAATGTTTTATTTGATAACTCAAAATCATTACTTCGGTGAACATGCACAAGCCTATTTTGTAAACATATTATGTTATTTTGTGCATGGTTAACTGCCTATTGCTCTGAGTGATACCAAAGTTGTGATTTCTTTTCTAATTTGGCTTGAAATTATTTGTACAATTTCCAGTTTTTCTAATCTTATTTGCTTAAGATATTCTCTTGGTTTGACTCACACCTACTTTGTAAACATACTACTTTATTTTGTGCATGAATTGCATGTCTTTGCTTCTAGTGATGCCAAACTCATTGGATTTTTCTAAATTGTCTTAAAAATGTTTGTGCTATTTTAGGATTTTCTGATATGATTTTCTTATGGTTGCAAACATGCCTATTTTGTAAATATATACTTTGTTTTGAGCATGTTTTACTGCTTTTTGCTTCGAGTGATGTCAAAATAATAGGATTTGTTTTTCTAATCTGAATTAAAATTGCTTATTTAATTTTTGGATTTTCTGGTAATTTCCTTTTGGCATTCTATTTATTTGTCATTTTTCCATCAACATTACAAGTTGTAGATGAAATTACCTTATTTTAGTCATTTTTAAGGGCTGTAATAGAACTGATTTGCATATCCTGTATACTTGTCCACAATGCAGTTTGTAGAATGACTTAAAACTATTATAATGCAGATTGTCCAGAGCAATGGCTAGCCTTCTTCCTTGACTGATGGAAAATTTTTTCACACAGTCGAATCCAAAGGAAAGTATGTAGTTTGGACAGTTCTGGCTATAGTTTTATTTGTGATCTTGACAGGTTTTTTCATGAGTGAAATTTGGGGACATGTATGTATTTGAATAGTTCTAGTTGTAGTTTCATTTGTGATATTTGACAGATTTTTTAATGAACCTGAAATTTGGGGGAAAGTATGTATTTAGTTGATTTGCATACTTATTACACACTTGTATATGTGCCAAATACCTATCGTCCATCACTAAGAGGATGACTGTACTAATTACTAAATATTGAATTATATTGAATAATCAACACTCACTTTCCAAAATAAAATGGGCCTTGAAAATTACTATTAATTATCATCTTGCTAGGCCTTCATCTGGGTAAGAAATTTGGTGACAATTGAATTATGTGGTTTTTCATTTGTAAATGAGGACTGGTTAGACTGTACCTGTGATTTGTATTCAATCTTACAATTATTTCAATTCAGCCAATGAACCATTTTCATCCCATTCCTGAAGAACACATTTCAATATATGCTGATTAATTAATCTTCCACAAAAGGCCTGGATCCAAGATTCAATTCCCTGGTATTCTCAAACCCCCGTATATGAGAAATAAAAAGAAAAGTGAAATATAGAGAAGATATGGTAATTTGGAATTGGTCCATGTATTAAATGCTTTCGAGAATGTACTAACCATCCTTTAAGGTTATACATTCAGTTGAATGCTTAAATTTGAATAAGACATACAAACAAAAGTTTGGATATAACCAATGGAAATTCAAAGAAAGAACTCACATTTCATTGGACTTGGAAGTCCGACAAAAATAATATCATTCAACATCTTCACATGTGATCGAATTGATTTATGGTTTACACTGTATATCCTTCTCACTTAGGAGTTAGGATACAAGAAAGTTACAATTATGTCCTCTAACCTCTTTTTGATAGATTATTGAGTAGATATCAATAATATTATCAATGATCATCCATTCAGTTAAATTACCAAATACAATAAATTATTGAGACTTTCTTATGGTGATATACTATTAACCATAGAAAAGAATAACAACATCAAGAAACTGATTTTTATTACAAATAGATAACAACGAAAATACACTATTTTTTATTACAAATAGATAACAACAAAAGGTCCAAATGCTAAAAATTGTTCTATAATGTTAGGAACACAAAATCAATCTTCTTTTTCATATGATTGGCTGATTTTCAACATTGCTTGGCCAATATTGTTTAGTGTTGAAACCATGCTCATTTGTACGTTAATTTTCTGCTCTTCAAGCTTCAATAGCCTTTCTTCAATTGAATTATCCTTCTTCATGCATTTTTCATGGCGTTTCATGCATCCCTCTTTAGCCATTTGTAGAGTAGAAACCAACAACTTATTATTTTCAACAATAACATCCTTCATGCATGTTACATTGGAAATTGATTTTTTTTTTTCCCTGTGAATTGTTTGTCTCTTTCACTACCATTTTTAGATTGGTCATGACTGTCCATATCTGTTGTTTCAGGTTCATGCAATGGCTCATCTTCATTTGGAGGAATGTTTTCATCAAATGCATTGCTTGTATCAGAAGAGTCAATAGTGATATTTCCTAGATTGATGACTTGATCTCTACCAAATGTGGTGTCCATTGCATCATAAAGTTCAACAATGAACTTTGTAGGAAGTTTATTTTCAACCCTCTCACGACTTGTCATATTCTAGTAACTGTCATGCTTAGATGGAATATTATGCTCATAGTCTCTAATTTTTTTGTAGTCAAGCTGAATATGCTCCCAACGATCTCAACATTGGTCTGTTGTGCGAGGAACAACATGAACAGAGCAATATTCTTGAATAATTTTCCACTTTTCAGTCGAATTTAATGCTTTTCTCATTGCACTACCACTTGATTGTGTTTCTCTCTCAATTATTTTAGCTTCGATTAGAACCATTGTGTTTGCAATGCTCCAACGAACTCTATTTTTTGCTCGAGGAGTTACATGAAAGTGATTTTCTGTGACTTCTACTTTAGTGGTTGGAGTTTCCTTTTCAATTATCACTTCTTCTGTGACCACTTATTTGAGCCCTTGTGTACTAGGAACAAACTCTGGATAGTAGTCATCATTAGCAGAGAACAAATTTTCTCCTACATTGTCTTGTGAAAGTAATGAAGTGAAATTTACAAAACCACGTTGAGGAATTGGACGGTATGTAGAATTATCCATGAAAAAGAATAATTATTTGGTACCTAAATTAAAACAACAACATTCACAATATGATTTTGTGTCAGTTATACCGATCCAAATTTTGAAGAAAACTAATTCTATCAATACGGAGAGGACAAATATAGCTCATTCAAGCAAAGGTGAAATAATAATTGTTGTAGTAGCCAAACTTATATATAACAAAAAGGTCACATTTGGTTTAAGGTACCATAACAACTACAGTAGCCAAACTTATACTCTGCACCCTTACACTATGAAAACTTAACAATTAAAATAAGGAAAAAAAATAGTATATTTTGTCACGAGATTTTGATTCAAGAGTAAGTCAACTAGTTGAGGATATATAGCAGGTTTGATATTGGGTTAAACATATAAGTAAATAAACCAGATCAAATTTGTACCTCATGATCTTTATTTATGCAAAGACTAGTGTTTGCAATCATACCCATAGTAAAATACTAAACAAAGGCCACAACAAGGTCAGAGGGGTTTTAAAGTGTTCCTCGTAGGTTGAAATAAACTTTCACATCTTAAAATCATCTATTTGTGTTGAAGCATAATGCCATAATCAAATGCCTTCACATCAACAACAATGAATTCAGCTTTGAGATTGTATATTGGAAATGCATATTCCACATCAGGATGAAGTTCTTTTAACTCTAAGAAGAAATATTTTCTTTGATATAAAACAAAATGAAGTAGCAGGCTGATCTGCATAGAAGTGAAAGGCATTTTGAAGCAGGTGATTGGGTGTTTCTAAACTTGCAGCCATACAAGCAAATGTATCTCAAGCAACTAAAGAAGGGTAAGTTGGCGCCCAAATATTTTGGTCCTTGTAAGGTGCTCCAATGGATTGGAGGTGTAGCCTGAAATTGGAGTTGCTACCATTTGCACGAATGCAACCAATCTTTAATGTGTCTTGTTTGAAGGATGTCACTGGAGATAAAATTCCAGTTCAGACAGAGTGTTCAGAGAAGGAAAAATTACTTTCGAATTGAAGGCCATCATTCAGAAAGGAGCAAGTAGATGTGGATTAGGACAATCATTGAACATCTTATCAAATGGAAGAACTTAATGTGTTGAGATGTTATTTGGGAAGATGAAGGATTCATTCAGAAGTATTCACAACTAAGTGTTGAGGATAGCACTTATTTGGAAGGGGGGAGGAGGGGAATGCTATGCCTTTAATCCACTTGATGAATTGGTATATGTGTTGGCTGACTAGGGCATACATACTCTTTGACTTAATTACTTGTTAGTTCCCAGATTTAATAGTTGTAGTGGTAGTTAGTATGATTAGGGTTAAGGGATCATTTTTCCCAATAGTACTATAAATGGGAGGTAGTGAATAGATGTTAACCACCATATTGCAGATCTTGTTCTTTTTATGTGGTTGTTCTCTGCGTGTGCATTTAATCTGCTTTTCTGTTATTGCTATCTTGTAGATTTGTTATGAATATTTATGTTCTTTTGCTTATGTGATAAGTAATTTCATTACATGCTAAGTAGTACAAATGCTACTATTTTGGGGGTTGCTAAAATGGTTGATGCCGAAAGCACGGACAAAGAACTGCATGATAATCTCATGAAACTACTTATTAATTGTCTTCACCAGCAGTCTAAATGCATCTAACACTCACAAAAAGATCAGGACAAGCTGACAGATTGCCTTTGTTATCTGATACTTAATGTTAAGAATCTGGAATGTAGAGCCCAACCAATTAACAATAATATCACGTTGGAGAAGCAAAAGCATCGTATGGCTGAAATGATGCAGAACACTTATGCGAAGAGACAGGCCATGACACCTCAAAACTGGCCTTGGACCAACATATGTACATGGGTAATTGCTCTCGAAACCATCTGGTGCTTGACTACCATCTTGAAGTTTCTTTGCTATCTTTGAGAGCATGAAAATCCTGTTTGGTTTGTGACAGTATCCTGAATAAACCTAGGCTCAATGATGTCACTGATTTAACAATTTGAGCAAAAATAAAAGAACAAGATAAAAGAAAAGATTGTCGTGATGTCCCGAATTTTTCAGTTTTTAAAAAAGGAGATGATAAAGATTGTTTCCATGTTTGGCTTATATCTCCAATTGGCCTAAGGCACGATAATGTTCTAAATACATGCACACATCTGACTTTTTATGTTTGAACACAATCAGATGAAAGGGCTCAAAGGAGAAATTAACTGTATAGTAACTAAAACAAATAAAAAAATGAAAATTACGATTGAAAGAGGACAAACATTGAAGAATACAGATATAGAGTCTATAGTTTGAAAAGATTGTCAACAAAATAACAACTGTAGCGTTGGATAAATAACATACCTTGATTTATTTGTATATAACGTGTCCTTCAGAAACTTGTATCCTTCAGAAAACTGTATTCAAACGAAGAGCAGTGACAACAATGATTTGAGCACAGAACATGTAAATAGTATTTTGTGCGGGAAGGATAAATTAGCAGGGAAAAAATGAAACAATATTAAAAAAAGGAGGGAAATTACTATGTAGTGCCAGATGTCAATTTTTTTAATTTGTAGCAGCTGCTTATTTCCAGCCCCTCAATTTTTGCAAAGGCTATTGAAATTTTTTAAGCAGATGTTGCTTCAGGAAAATAGGATAAGATTCCAAATTATCCAAATTTCATTAATAAAAAATTTACATGGAGACACTTAAGGGCTTAATTTTAAGCAGATAATTGAATTAAGCAGCAGCATGGGGACAGGGGGTTAGGGTCGGGTCCCATGAGGGGGCTGCAGGGTCTATTTTTAAGGAACATGAGGTCTCATGGATTGATAAAAAAATTGCTACAGAATAGCAGCTCCTACCTTTTAGGACTGCATATTTGAGGGGTGATCCGGGGGATAATTTTTCAGTGAAAATTGAAGTGTTTCCAATGCTCCAGATTTTAGCTTCATCAGAAAGAGAACGACGTCCTGATTCCAACGCAACTTGAACGGGGCGAAAAGGACTCCGTTTGTGCAAGTTACGGCCAGTCAAACTTTTAGTCAAACTGGCTTCAAGGGCGTCCAGAAGGTGAAAAAAATAATCATCTCGGAAATCGACAGAATCAGCGTCATCGCGAAGAGCTCGTCGAGACGATTCTGATGACGTTCGTTTCGTCAAAATCCGACATCGTATGCTCGAGTTACAAGCAGTCAAACTTCAGTCAACTTGAGGGTACAAAGGATGACGTCAGCAAATCGTCCATACAGTACGGAATCCAAGTGGACGAATTCGACCCAACACGTGGCAGGTGACTCAGATCGTACGGACCAATCAGCAAGCGACACGTGTCCTTCCGTACAGTACGGCATCACAGTCAGCATCCCACGTGGCAATCCAGTCAGCTTGACACGTCATCAGTTCGGGCGACTAGGGCACGACACGTCATCTCCTTTGTCAGCACTTTCTGCGAATAGTGATTTGACACGTGGCATCCAGTGGGTAGCCCGGCCGAGTAGCGATGAGCCGTGGCTCCCGATCGATTAATACGGTCACCACATACGACATACCGTCTGCGGTGCGGTTTCGTTTTACCGACACGTCGCCGAACTGCGGAGTTGAGATTGATAGCGTGATAACTAAAATTGGTGGATCGTTTAGGCCCCGCGATACGCGGTATTAATAACCTCCCACTACCGAAATTTCATAGAAGCGAGCTTTCGGCTTATTATATATTGGAAACCTTTTGTTTTGTTGTTAAACAATTTGAATTTGCGTTTATAATCGTAGTAAATGATTTGGAACCATGGAATATATCAACAAAAGGATTTAACTAATATGATGAACCATAATATCTTGGGTATAGTATGGCCTGATTTGGTTTTATGTATTTTTCTTGAATCCATTAAAATGGCTTTTTAGCCACAAAAATATAAAACCACCTCCAACCATTAAATCCCACAAACTAAATGGGGCTATCAGAGGATGATACGAACTGATAGAGGGAGATTATGTAATTAATTAAGTGGTTAAGCCATATTAGGCAAATTTTTTGTATAAAAGGAGGGGTATAGACCTTTGATTTACAAGTCCAGGTTGAGATAGCGAGAGAATGCTCGAGAAATTGAAGACATTTCTGCATATCAGAGTACTGTCATGCTGCTGAATGCTTGAAGGAGATAGTCTTGAAGCCATTGTAATTGAATTTGGAGCTAATCGGATCGGTCCTCCATTGGAGAGGGACCCGGAGACGTAGTCCTTAGGGACGAACTCCGTTATCAATTGGTTTCATCTCTCTATTCTTCTCTCTTTTCTTTCTCAGTTTATCTTGGCATTTATTTAATTATGTTATGTTCATTATTTCATTTGAGCATTTAATTTGTAATCACTTAAGTTAAACGTTGTAATAATCGATCTTTTACGTTAAGCATTCTGTAAGCAACTAGTCCTAGATCCTAAATAGATCAAGTTGGTATCGAGCTATGTATGTATGAAGCATCAGTACCAATTTGAATGCTAAGCGAGATCAGTTTACCATGGCCGAAGGAGAACTTGAAGAATACAATCCAGAAATTGGAAGACGAAGAGTTAATCAACCGTCACAGATGGAAGAAAAAGAAGGTGGACAAAGTTCAGAGCTTAGTGTCAAGGATTTCCAAAAGCTATTTCTTGACATGAAGGCAATGGTGGACGAACTTTATGCAGACAAGAAGAAGCACGAAAAGGGAGGTTCTTCAAAGCACAAGAAGCAGGAAGATCAGAAAGACACAGAGGAGAAAATTCCGAAAACTCCTTCTCCTCCATCTTCTCCCTCTTCTTCTTCTCCCCCTTCTTCTCCTCCTTCTCCTTCTCCTTCTGTTAATGTAAATCCATTTAAGAGCAAGTCTAAGCCTGTAATTAAGCTTGATGTAAAATTTGAGTTACCTAAATACTGTGGGGAGTTAAATGCTGAGAAATTAGACGATTGGGTCCAACAAGTAGAAGTATACTGTAGGATACAAGGCCTAGTAGAAGATGCTTCTAGGATTCAATTAGCAACTCTCCGGTTGGGAGGTACAGCTCTCACCTGGTGGGAGAGTAAAACTCGTGAAGAAATTGCTTGCCATGGTCAAGTTAACATGTCTTGGATGGAGTTTGTTGCTGCCCTTAGGAAACAATTCTACCCTTTAGGTTACATGCAACAGTTAACCATGAATTGGCAAACCTTTAGGCAAGGTAAGGGGCAGTCTGTCCAGGAGTATACTCATGAGTTTAGGAAACGGGCCATTGCTCTAAATGTTCCCTTGTATACCCAAGACACATTACTTAAGTATATTGGTGGTTTACATTCTTACCTTAGGCACACTATTTTGATGTTGAGTCCCAACAATCTAGACGAGGTGTCTGTTCAAGCTACTCATATAGAGTCAAGGGGTAAGAACACATTTTAAGTGTGAAGTAATTTTTTCCTAGAAGCCATCGGTTGAGGAGTAGAGTCCCAAAGGGAAAGACAAGGAACAAAGAGACAAAGGCTAAGGGAAGAAAAGCATTCCTGAAATAGAAGGGTAGAAACCTATGTGCTCCTATTGCAAAGAAAGAGGGCATGATGAGGATTCAAGATCTTTGGAAGTTTCATCTGAGTTGAGGCGAAAAGATATGGAGATATAAAGGCAAGAGAACTCTACTTGATGAACTCAGCAGGGATCTTAGTAATACGACTCGGATGAGTCAAAGGATTATTTATGCAGATCAAAGGTAAAGGGAAATATATCTCTCTCATCGATTACAAGTTTTCTAATGTCGGTGCAAGTACAAGTAAAGAATCTTCTCCTAGGGTTTGATAAGCAAAGAAATGGAATTATTTCATATTAGGTGTTGTAACAAAACACACTAAAGGTTGATACCTATACCATTGTCTGGGTTCACAAGTCAACTTAATATCTGAAGAAGTTGTAAAGAAACTTAATTTGACTACAACACCTCATCCGAAACCATATCCACTTGGATGGGTTTGCGATGATGCTCAACTACAAGTAACTAAACAATGTAAATTGAGATTTGCTATCACTGCAAACTTTGTAGATGAGGTAGAAGTTGATGTGGTCCCTTTGGATATTTGTGGGCTTGTGTTAGGGAGTCCTTATCTTTGTGACAGAAAAGCAATCTTTTATAGGGGGAGAATAAGTATCATCTTTTTAAAGATGGGGTAGAATACATTGTACGGGCACATAAGGTGAAGACTAATCTTACACTAGTTAATGCTGGTCAAATGAAGAGGTTGGTCAACTCAAGTAAAAACTTTGCATTGATGCTTGTAAAAGCCAAAGAAGATGATAAATCTGAGGTATTCAGTCGAACTTTGAAAGATCATGTAAGTCATGTAAAGAAAGTCTTTGATGTATTGAGAAAAGAAAAATTGTATGTAAAGATGTCTAAATGTGAATTTGCTAAGACATCCTTATTGTACTTAGGCTATGTCGTAGGGAGTGGTCAATTGAAAGTAGACCCTACGAAGGTCGAAGCTATTGTAAAATGGCCTAAGCCAAGTACAGTCACAGAGGTCAGAAGTTTTCTAGGTGCAGTTCAGTACTGGAGAAAGTTTATTGCAAACTTCTCTTTTATAGCATCACCATTACATGCATTAACCAGTACAAAGGCAACTTTTCAGTGGGGAGGTCCGCAACAGAAGGCTTTCGACACTTTGAAGGGAAAGTTGAGCACCGCACCAGTTTTGGCCTTACCAGATCTGCATCAACCATTTGAGATCGAGACAGATGCGAGTGGATTTTCCATGGGAGCAGTACTCATGCAAGGAGGTAAACCAGTTTGCTACCACTCTGAAACTTTTTCAGGAGCAGTAAGTAACTATCCCACGTATGATAAAGAACTTTATGCTTTAGTTCAGAGTGTTAAAAAATGGAAACATTACATAATGGGGAAAGAAACTATAATCCACACTGATCACCAACCACTACAATATTTGCACTCACAAACTAAACTGCAACAGAGTAGGCACTTTCGGTGGATGGGTTTTCTACAACAGTTTCACTTGGTAATTAAGTATAAGAAAGGTACCCATAACAAAGTAGCAGACATGCTCTCTAGACCTCCTATGATGAATGCTTTGATAATCCTGCAGAATAGTTCTATGGTTCATGAAAGTTTTCAGGAACAATATGCTAATGATGAGAACTTTAAGGATATATATGCTGCTTTAATGAATGATAAACATGTAGAAGAGAAAGACTATTATGTGCGGGATAAATTGTTATATCACTTAGGTAAATTGTGTGTTCCAAAAGATGAACAAGCACAGGTGATTAGAGAAGCACATACCTCATTGATTGCAGGACACTTTGGGGTAAACAAAACATTGACTCAGCTGCAGAAGTATTGTTATTGGCCTTGTATGCATGGCATGACTTGGGACATGTGTGTGTGTAGTAGCCTAATGTGAGAGAGGTGGGTTTATGCACCTCTACACATACCTTCTCTGATCATGGGAAGGTGTCCAATGGACTTTGTTGAGGGAGTTACCTATGTCTAGGAAGGGACATGATTGTTTTGTATGTAGTAGTGTCGGTTCCAGCAAAATGTAATATCTTAATGCCATGTGTAACAAGCAGAGATCAACTGTGGTAACCCGACTCATTTGTACTTTCAGTTGTATGGGATGTTTGGGTTGCTACTTCTATTGTATGGATGAGATTCTGAACTGGCAGGGGAATTTTAGTGCATTTTGGGGGACTCATGGACACCAAAGCGAAGAGTCTGACGCTGCATCCATGATAGACGGAGGGTTATGCGGAGACGGTTGTGCATCTACTCGGAGGTTATTGGGTAAAGCATCCTAAGTTGTGGGATGAGAGTCTTCATTATGTGGGCGTAACATACGAGCACACTCTGCCTTTACTAAAGTCTCCTTTTGAGACATGCTTTGGTTATGTACTTAGACTTACAGATGGATTTTGCTTTTTGGGAAAGATGATGTTGAAGATGGGCCATGATCACGGAAGGCTTTGTGAAGTTAAATCGGAAAGTCCAAGCAATTCATCTGGCCGATTGAAGCCGGTTAGAACGAGCCAAGCAAAATACAAGGTTAAGCCATGACAAGCATGGCAGTGATCATCATATGGTTAGACAATTTGGTTTTATATATCGGCAAAAGGAAAGGACATCAACAAGCAAGATGGATGGAGATTGAGTGATGAGGAACTTTACCTCACTTACTTTCAAAACAATCAAAGCTGATTACAAAGCTCTCCAGGTGAGGCATTCAGGGGATAATTTTGATGAAAATTGAAGTGTTCCCAATGCTCTAGATTTCAGCTTCATCAGAAAGAGAATGACGTCCTGATTCCAACGCAACTTGAACAGGTCAAAAAGGACTCCGTTTGTGCAAGTTACGGCCAGTCAAACTTTTTAGTCCGAAGCCCGGTATCGGAAGGTAGAAAAAATAATCATCTCGAAAATTGGCGGAATCGGTCGCCAGCGAAGAAGCCGTTAGGGCAGTGCGATGGCGATTCGTTTAAAATCAAAATCGACTTATCGTATGCTTTCGAGTTACAAGCTGATCAAACCGATCAACTTTGCCGGTACAAAGGATGAAAGCGTCAGCCAAATCGTCAAATGCGATCACGGAAGATATCAAGTCAAAGACCGAATTGTTAACAAATGGCGGTATTTCGGATGAAATACCGGACCAATCGACAAGCGACACGTGTCGCCGATACTGATGGCATCCGCGGTCAAATCGCGTGGCAATCGAGTCAGCTTGACACGTCATCAGTACGGGCGAATAGGGCACGACACGTCATCTCCTTCGTCAGCACTTTCTGTGAATAGTGATTTGACATGTGGCATCAGAGCGGTGGCTTCGACGAGTAGCAGTGAGCCACGTGGCTCCCAGTTAGTGTACGGGTCACCCTGTCAGCATACACGTCTGCAGATTCTGGCGAGTTACGTTTCGACACGTGTCAGGCCTGCGGAGTTCGGGTTCGCTAAACAGTGCTAAAATTGGTGGATGGATTCGACCCCGCGATCTGCGGGCAAACAACCAACCTCCACTACCGTCGCACCGGCCGAGCTCGGCTTATTATATATTTGGAAACCTTTTGTTTTGTTGTTAAACAATTTGGAATTTGGTTATAATGCGTGGCCGGCGGGGTTGGAACCGCCGACCACTGTCTCAACTAAAAGGTTTAACAACCGGTAGACCACGCAATATGTCCGATTATAGTATGGCCACAATTTGGTTTTGTTATGTATTTTTAAGCCGAATCCATTAGAAATGGCTTTTTAGCCACAAAAATATAAAACCACCTCCAACCATTAAATCCCACAAACTAAATGGGGCTATCAGAGGATGATACGAACTGATAGAGGGAGATTATGTAATTAATTAAGTGGTTAAGCCATATTAGGCAAATTTTTTGTATAAAAGGAGGGGTATAGACCTTTGATTTACAAGTCCAGGTTGAGATAGCGAGAGAATGCTCGAGAAATTGAAGACATTTCTGCATATCAGAGTACTGTCATGCTGCTGAATGCTTGAAGGAGATAGTCTTGAAGCCATTGTAATTGAATTTGGAGCTAATCGGATCGGTCCTCCATTGGAGAGGGACCCGGAGACGTAGTCCTTAGGGACGAACTCCGTTATCAATTGGTTTCGTCTCTCTATTCTTCTCTCTTTTCTTTCTCAGTTTATCTTGGCATTTATTTAATTATTTTATGTTCATTATTTCATTTGAGCATTTAATTTGTAATCATTTAAATTAAATGTTGTAATAATCGATCTTTTACGTTAAGCATTCTGTAAGCAATAAGTCCTAGATCCTAAATAGATCAAGGGGTGAAAATGGAGTGGGGCTAGAGATTGCTCCTGCAATTGAGCAAGTTTATTTGCCATTTGTAAATCATCTCAACTTTTAAGCTTCCTTAAATTTCGAAACTTAAATTTTAAGCTGAACTCCACAGTAAATCAGTTGATGAGACCACCAGCTTCCTTAAAATCTGGGGCTTAATATTTTAAGCTGAATTGCTCTACTAAGTTCATGGGGTCACCACCTTTAAAAACTTCCTAAAATTTCTCAGCAGCACCCACTGAAAGTTTTCAGGAAACCCCCCTCCATGGGACCTCACCCTTAAAGTGTGCTGGTTAAGCCCAGCCCCCTCCAGCTTCCACAGTCGAGTTTTTCGCATTTTGGAAAATCACGAATTTAATGGTTTTTGATGATTGTGTCGATGGATTTGATGATCATAAGGTTAAATTTGCATAATTAAAGTAAATATAATATTCTTCAAAGGTTGCGGGAAGTTACGCATTGTGGGTCGTATTTTTGGCCGTGCCACTCCTTATCATCACAGAATGAAAAAATCGTTATGAAGAGACTATCACCGCTACTTAGAGCTTCATTGATTAATCACAGTGAATCTCTCCT
Source organism: Sequoia sempervirens (assembly GCA_007258455.2). Lineage (NCBI taxonomy): Eukaryota > Viridiplantae > Streptophyta > Pinopsida > Cupressales > Cupressaceae > Sequoia > Sequoia sempervirens. The sequence continues at coordinate 21,849 of VDFB02019265.1, forward strand.
TTCTAGTTTATGGTGAACAACAATAAATGCCAGTTGATATTCCGTCATGAGTACTTAAGTGTGTAGCAGCCACTACTGAAAGTGGTAGGATTGTTCAGACGGAGTTAGATGATGCATTTCAGTTTATTTTGCACCCGTAACAACACTAATAAAATGAAAACATTTCAAATGGGAGCACAAGTTTTGGCAAGAGGTACGAGGTTAGAAAGAAAGAAGTCATAAATGATTTTGCAGGTCCAAAGTCGTCATCTTTAAGTTTGTGAAAATATTAGCTTTGCATTCCTTTTTGCGGGACTTAAATGTTTGCGAGCCATTGCTTATGTGGAGGAGAGAGTTAATGATGTCATCTTATGGTGTTCACGCTTCGGCTTCCCACACCGTATTCTCTGCATTCGCCTTTTGTGGACTTTCTCTTTGTGGAAGCCACAGGCTACTCCACCACCTAATGACTTCCTCAGACGGCTTTTCCACATCACATCCCCACAGGCCCGGCTTAACCATCACACACTAAGCTTTGACTGCTTAGTGTGGCTGGTGTGGGCCCACTCAAACCTTCCGTTTCCGTTTTGTTTTCTGTAGCGCTCCTTGGACCCTTCACGGTTACGATGACTGTGAACGGTTAAATTTGAATTTAGATTTTAAATCTGCATCTCCCGCCGACAAGGAGTTATTACATCTGCCCGCCCATTTGACTTCAGGGAACAGACCAAGCTTGAAAAGATGGTATTTCTACAAGCGGATTTAGAAAAACTACCTGTGTTGTTGTGTGTGAGCAACGCCATTTCTTCACTCATCAACATAATCCAGCAATATTATCTTGACGCTATCAACATCTCTGCTAGATGGAGAAGGCAACCCATTTGATAATATTGGATTATGTAGTTCCTTCACGGTAAGTCAAATGATCTAATCATCATCTGTGATATTGATATTACATTTTTTTTATCTGTTGCAGTGTTAGAAACGCCCTCCAGTTGAAAACAAGCAATTCAATGCTTTAACAAGTATGGAGACACAAATGGCCGATGAAAGTGAAGTTGCTTCCATGTTTTTACATGCATTCATTTCAAAATACTCCCTCTCCATAGCATGAAATATTTGTTGTGTTCATTTCCGCCATTCAATTGTGAATAGATTGAATGATTAATAGAGATTTTAAATTAAAATAACAATATAATTTATATTTTTCAAAGGTAAATTCTAAAAGATTGTAGAGATGTAAATTATAAAAGGACACCTAAACCAACATTTATAATATAATTTTTTTTTATAAAAAATAAGCATAAATTTCCATTCTTGTTGGGTAGTTAAATAAAATAATTTTTTAGAATTATTTTATTTCAAATTTAATTAATTTAATTTTTTTTCATAAAAGTATTTTTCACTTATTTAAATTAATGTGTTTTTTGATTAATCAATCACAAAGTTTAAAATTTATAAAATTGGAAGAGTTTTAAAAAATATAGCATTAACAAACTTAATATTTATAGATAAATAATTGTTAAACAAATTAAATTATTTAGGATTAAAGATTAATTAAAAGGAAATTCTCATGTTCAAGGTTGTACAAATATGTATGTTTTGAGATCTTTTGAATGTGAATGATGTTAAAAAAGGTTAAGACCTTATTGTTGATATATACGAGATAGAATGAAGAAATCTAATAGCAATTAATGTCAATCACACTTTTAGTTGATTAAAATGTGTTGATACACATTCAATATTTAAATGATGCTTATAAATCTTATATAAAATTGAAAGATGTGTAATAGGTAAGAAAGAAACATTAGAATATGTTCCTAATGAGGAAGTTACTTACATTTTGAAGATGCATAAGATTGCGTGGCATCTGAGACGACACTTTATGTTTCTCTTAGCGTAGAAATTATTCTTGATACTTATGCATTTTTTGCAGGAATCTTGGTTATTGGCACTGTTATCTTTATCAAAGTTGTACAGTGATTCATGCCATACTTCGAAGCTTGCATCTTGAGCATAATATAGGTCATAACATTTACAGTGGCAATGCAAGTTCAAATCGATTACTATTAAGCAAGGTGCGGCATATATGTATTTTTGAATTTTGGTTCTATTGCTAGCATATCCAAGATCGAGGCTTTAAACAACTCCACATCCCACCTTTCAAGCTACAAAAATCAACACTTTGAACCACGTGGCTCTCTAGGTTGTTTCAATGAGTTAGTGGGACTCTAAAAGGTTTTTACAAAGGAACAACAAAGTTGTTGGCTTTTTGAGATTGAAAGAAATGAGTACGAGAATAAGTTTTAGCCTCAAGTATAACTTTGATGGAATTTGGGGAATTAATGGAGTGGGAGTCACACTTCGAGGAAAGATGGAATGAGTACTAGGGAATGGATGGCTTGACATCTTGATCCAAAATACCTAGAATTTTGTTTGTGTGAAAAGGTGATGTTACCTAGTATGTATGACTCAAAAGGGAACTCCAAAAATGGATGATGTTAGCATCGTAAAAAGATGATGTCAATAAGGATGGATTAACTCACAACTTTTATGGAAGGGTGACGTTAGCATTGAGGGATCAAAGTTCAAGGACAAAATGATATGCATGCAAGACAAAGTTTGGAACTTTGAAATACTTTGGAATTTTTTTGAATTAACAGGGGATCGGGAAGACAAGTCATGGAGGGAAGTGGTATTTGAGGATGGGAAAGTCCAAAGGCATGCCACTAAAAGGATTTAACGAAAACATGTGAACCTCAAAGTTATCAAGGTTATCAATTATTTGAGTTCAAATGATAAGGTTATCAAGGTTGGAAGGGGAGTTAGATAATGGGATGAACAAGTTCAAAAACTCAATAAAAGAGACTTTACTTCAACAAATTTTGAGGGTGTAATAGGAGTGAAATGAATGGAAAATCAAATTTGACGCTTTGGTGACAAATAACACTCTAAGGCATCAAAAAGTTTTAGAACTTGGATGAATAACATGACAAACACAACAATTCTAATAAATTACCATAATCTATACTTAAAAAAATAATTCAAGGATTTGTCCATTGAATTGTTGGGATTAGGTGAAAGGATATGTTGTGGGGACGAAGCTTGATAAACTAATAGATGAGGGGAAGTGAAAAGATGGTGGGGTGACATGTTGGTAAGGAAATCCCTAAAGGTTTAAAACTTTGACAACCTATATAACATAAGGAAAATAATACCTACAACTCAACATAAGAATATTTTGGATTTTATAGAGACACTAAAGCATGAAGAGCGTGCAGGGTCCATCACAAGACTAACTTGAGAGACTTTTTAGAAAAGAGAAAAAACACTTGTATTTTCTCAAATCGGTTATCAATAGTGAGTCAATACAAAGCCAACACAACATAACATTGAATAGAGACAAACTTGCAAAAAAAGGAAGGACAAATATAGTTGGGTTCCAACAAATGCATTGAATACCTTTAAATACAAGGTTATAGAAATATTTCATGTAAATTTATGTTTGGTCAACCCTAAGTGTTAATGATAAAGATGAAAATTTGATCATGTTTAAATTTTTAAAAAAAGGAAATTAGACCCATGAGACATGTTTACATGAGATTGTGAGCTTGATCTCATAATTATGAACTAGTCTTGAGACAAAAAAGGAGCTAGACCACAATGGGTAGTATGTGCATGGGAATAAATGTGAGCATGAGAGTAATAAATAAGTGGATAAATAACCTTGAACATCTGAATCTTCCTCTATTTTAATTATTTAGTTCTATTAACCAATGATAATACCTCATATGACAAAACTACTAATTGTATTGTAGGATAAAAAAAATTGATTATATTGAAGCACAAAAATGTGTCTCATACTTGGTAAGTATAGTTTAGCCATTGAGATCTAGATCAAGATTATATAGCATTTTAAAAAATACATTATTATGCTAGATTGTATTACTAATTTTCTCATCTAGAAAAATATTTCCACCAAGGTAGAAAAATGGATTCAAATTATATTATATATATTTTGGTGGCTTTAGTAAGGGTACACACTAGTGTTACTTCGTGATTGTATATTTGACTAGTCTAACAATAATGCTTTATATTCAAGAGTTACTAGTGCTAAAATAAAATGATGACTTACAAAGTGCTTTAAATCTTAGTTGGCATGAAAACTCATTTGAATCATCATGTCCAATTCCAATCAATATTATCAAATGGAACAATAGAAACAAGATGCAAGATACTTGTCCCAACTCATTTGAGCATCTCCATTTAGATTATTAGTCCATATCTTTACAATCATCGCCATTAAATTGCATATATACACTAATAATGTGATAATAGTATAAAATTACCTTAATCAAAGCTCAAATACATTTAATTTAATGTGTATAATATAAAGTATTTTTTAAAACATTATATTTTTTAAAAATAATTTTATTGTAATATATAATTATATTTATATTAACTAGTACTATAATTAATAATTCAACATAAAAATGTATATTAATTATATTATAATACTTATTCAATACATTATATTATACTTTGATGAATGTTCATAACCTATTCTAAATGCACTTAACATACATGCAAATAAGGTTATTGCAAAAAGTTGTATGTGTAGGAAATACAACCCTTAACTACAACACATAACATAAAAGTATTAAGTACTCCACTAAAATGTACTATTGTGTGCTACCATTACAATGAGCCCCTATGGCCATAATTCGTGTGATTTGTCAATACTTTTATATATTGCATATATCTCTACCAAGCCAGTTGCAAGTATAATATCTAACAAAATTTCTCCATCTTTTATGTTTTGATAGATGTTTATACCAATTAAATATTATCTAAAATAATGACGCCCCCTTCCTTACTTGCAACAAACTAACCTAACCTTATAATGTGTCATACTATATTATATGTAAATCACATTAATCAATTAAATATTTATTATAAAAATATTTCTTAAATGACTAAATTGTATTATTATAATATAATTTAAAAATAACTATAATTAATTTAATAATTCATTTCTTTTTAAAATTTAAAATTTGAACTTAAAAACCTTTTAACATTTAATCTATCGGAGGTTTGACTTGCGTCTTATCGAATGGCATTAAGAGTATGGAGTATGAAGTAAACACGAATCCCAACCCACGAAAGGGCTTCATTATTCATTGTTCGGTGGTTTGGTTGTTGGTTTACTTGCTTGCGCCCTACGTAGTATGTTGTTCATGGGATCCCCCATCCCCGACACCCAATAGCCGACAGGAGGTAACAAGAGTTTGTATCGACCAATGGTTCTTCATTGGGTTGAGAAGTTTTGGTTGTCTTCAAAGGAATATTTTATTTTCTCCTCCTCATACAATATGTACAAAAGAAACTTTTTTATGAATAGAATCCTTTTATAATAGATCGACCAATTTTTTTAAAAAAAAACATTTAATCTAAATAAATAATTTTTTTTTTAAAATAAAATAAAATTATTAATCTCTTTCATTCACAATAACCTAAAATTCAAAAAGTATTCATATTTAGAAAGGTGGAGGATGAATTATGGATTTGAGTGTTCCATTAAAGACTAAAGGTGATAGAAACGCACCCAATTATATCTCAACACAATTAAGTCATCCAATATCTCATTGAAATGACACAGCGATATCTGCACAAGCTGAGGTACAAAATACACCACGTCAAAGCCGGCGGCGCCGTGTTTCAGTTGAATTGTAACTGTCAAAGCCTGGCAAATTTCTCCAGCAATTATTTCGTGCTGTTCCGTTATCTTCTCTTACATCGTCTCAGCTTTCTCCCAAGAATTCCGCAAAGGTAATGAAATTTGGAGCCACACAGTGAATTGAATCACAACTGATCCAAACTGAACAGTAATTATAATTTTGTATCATAGGGACAATAAATGGCTGTTTAAATGGTTGCAGGGAACATCATGGGGATTGTAGGGGGAAGTGCTGAGCTTAATACAGGAGCCCGGATTCCATTAATTGGGCTGGGGACTGCATCGATCAATCAGAATGAGGAGGAGATTATAGCAGCTGTGATTACTGCTCTTCAGGTACCAATTTCAACATTCTCTCTATGATTAGCAGTTTTATCATTTCTACCAGATATGGCTGTCTGGGACTGAGGCTATGCTCTATTCTATCTTCAAATATAATTCTACCCTGTGAGAAGAGAGTTTTTGTAACTTCTCTAAATTTTCCACAGTTCACTACAGATGGGGTATGAACTCTGCTTTGGTCTATTCTAAAAATGATATACTTGGGCAGCCCAATTGACCTATTATGATCATCTGAATGTTTTTTTTATACTCTGTCTATAGGTTGGTTATAGACACTTTGACACAGCAAGGCTTTACAACTCAGAGCATGCACTAGGAAAAGCTCTGAATTCAGCTTTTCAGAGTGGGCTTGTCAGCAGAGAAGATGTTTTTGTCACCACTAAACTGAAAAATACAGAACACGACGATCCAGTTGCTGCAATCAAGGATAGTTTAATGTATGATTTCCTTTTTACAAATTAGTCCTCTGTTTCCTCTGTTTTGTAGACCTCCTTGTTGAAAATTGTTTATAATATCCAGGAATTTGCAACTAGAGTATGTGGATCTATACCTTATCCACTGGCCTGTCAAGCTGAGAACAGAGATTCCACTTTCCCCGGTGAAAGAAGAAGATTTTTTGCCCTTAGATATGAAGTCTACATGGCAGGGAATGGAGCAGTGCATGGAGATGGGGCTTACCAAAGCCATTGGGCTTAGTAACTTTTCCTCTAAAAAAATCGAAGACTTGCTTAAATATGCAAAGATTCCCCCTGCTGTTGATCAGGTAAAGAGTTGCACAAATGCTTTTTTCTGTTTCAGAGGCTGGCTTTTCATCTGACCTAAGGGCTATCTGCGTTCATTGTTTTCTTTTCTGACCATTTTCCCAGAGTCTTTAGTGAAATTTCCCACGCACTGTTCAGGGACAGATTCAATAATTTATCTAGACTAGTCAAGTCTTCATTCTCTATTAGCTCATATATTGATATTGGACAGCGCAGAAAGCTGTATGGATTCCTTTTACCTACAGTTTCTCTTTGCTACAAGGTTCTATAGATGTTCCTCTTGCTCTATAGTTGATCATGTCTCTGTTTCGACTGTTGGAGGATGTGAGTTAACCAGAAGTGACTAATTATATCTTTCGTGTAAATGAGATTTTCACTGTCCATAAGATTCAGTAATAACTGCTGGAAAAACTATGTAGATTTTTTACAAGTATGTTCCAGATTAAATTTCATAATTCAATATTGAGATGAAAGAAAAAGTTAAATCAGACTGTAAATTTAAGCCAATATAAAAAGCTAAAATATGCCAACAAGGATACAGGAAAAAGATAAAAGAAAACAAAGAAGAAGGATTATAAATTCTACCTGAAAATGAAACCAGAATGGACTAATTGTATTTTTCATGAAACTTGAAAGTTGAAAGTAAACATTTTCTTGGAGATAATTAGCTGTATGTATAGGTGACTATTATGTTCATATCACATTGACATAATCTCATGTTCTCACCAAAACACTGCTAGAGAGCATCTCTATCAGCTCAGTTTTACCAGTCCAGAGTAGCTAATGGTTCTTGAAGCAAATCTGCCTCTTTGATTCCCCATTTTCTAGTCCATTTCACCAAGCCTTCTGTTGAGTCACAAACATAACTTGGTCCAGTAATTTGATTGTATAGAATTGTATTATGTGTATGATGATTATGATATGGAATTACAGGTGGAGATGCATCCACAGTGGCAGCAAAAGAAGTTGAGAGACTATTGCAACAAGCATAACATTCATGTGAGTGCGTGGTCTCCTCTGGGAGCTCCAAATACTCCGTGGGGTTCTAATGGGGTGATGGATAATCCCCTTATTCAGGAAATTGCCCAAAAGCATGGAAAGACTAGAGCTCAGGTATTTTATTTGTTCATATTCGATTATTTTGGAATTTTTGCTTGGACATGAATTAGAAACTTAGATTGGCGGTGTGCATTGTGCGATTGCAGGTTATGTTAAGGTGGGGTTTAGAGCAAGGAGTGAGTGTGCTGCCTAAGAGCTACAACACAGCCAGAATATCTGAAAATTTTCAAGTCTTTGATTGGTCTTTGACTCCTGATGATCATGACAAGATTAGCAAGCTTGAACAGCATAAAATAGGGCGTGCGGAGTTTTATGTTAATAGTACAACCAGCCCCTACAAGACTCTCGAAGAATTATGGGATGGGGAGATTTAACACAGTCATGCCCCTTGTTTTAAGCCAACCACAAGTAATTGGCACTTATAAGTAGATATTTTGTAGATTTGTTCCTTTAATCACCTGTGAATGTTGCTGTTAGCTTTTGGGGATTTATAATGAAATTATGAAGGCACTAGCTTGACTGGGTACATCAAAATTTTCAATGGGTTCACAAGTTTATAAGATTAACTCTGAATGATAACATCTTTGTGTCTGGTTCTTAAGCAAGCTGTAACAAATTGTGGCAAGGTTTCATGGTGTTCTAGAAACAGCTAAAATCTATTAAAAATATAGAGAAATATTTGATAAGCTTTTGAAGTATAAGGGGGAGGGGCCAATCGTGGGTCGGGGTCGTGTCGTGGCTTAATTTGATGTATGGTTTGTTCCTCAATTACAATGAGTCTAACATGTATGATAACCATTTTTGAAACAACATTCTACTACATATATTTCTAACCCTTTCTCATACAACATTATGATATATATATATATTGCAAAGATAGGTTGATACACAAGTTTTCTATTGTTACATCACGTCTTGTTATTACTGATTTATTTTTATCTTCACAGGTAAATAGGTTAGAAAATGCAATAATGAGTTTAATATGCTTGCTAAGGAATGGAATACTGGAATAGGTATTATGTGAAAGTATTGATAAATGCTTAATATAGCTTTGAAGAATAAATATGTTTACATTTATTGCTTTATGAATATGCTTAAGTTATGATGTATATGGATTTATCATGAATGTCTAACTACCTTTGCAAGTGTGCGGAGCTAATTGCAAGGACATGTTCATTCCTCCAGGTGGAGGGGAAGTATCACTCAGGAGAAGATATTAGTCAGGTAACCAGTAACATAACCTATTTGAGCTTACACACTCACAATAGAAGGGGAGTCTAGACATAGTGTTGGGAAAATGGTAAGTCATCCTTAGAATGATGTGTTTGCATTAGTAAAGGTCATGTTTACTATCGAGTGCATTATTGGGTGATGTTTATCTGTTTAAGCTTGTGAGTTCTTCCTTATGTTACTATGCTTAACTATTTGGTCAAGAATGAGTGTTTGGGATATATGCCTATATGCATATGTCAATATACGCATACGTTGGATATAATGGGATGTCCATATGAGTATGACAACATATGTATAGATATGCATATATGTATATGTGATGCTATTGTGTGTATAATCACGTTTTCATAATCATTCGATATCGAATGGATTACTTGACCATCATATTGCTATATAATGTATATGCTTGTATATATATACAAATACACTCCTAATCATTAATGCTTATCAAAGAAGTGTACATATATATATATTATATAAGTATATGTGTATGAAAAAACACACGCATTATAATTTACAAAATATGATAATAAGATTTATACATCTGAATATAGAATGGGTATATATTATGAGGATAATAATTTATATATATAGTCGATAGGGTTATTATTATTATATGAATGTTAAATTGTTTGTATTCATTTGTATATCAAGTGTATATATACTTTATTGGCATATGGTATAGATAAATTATATGTATTAGCATATATATGTATATGTAAATATAATTATATTGTTTCAAGTCGATTTGTAGTCAATTGATTAGATAATTGAAAATAGGCATTGAGGATAATCTTCTTTTATTGTCTTATCTTTTTGAATGATTGTTTCATGATTACTTTAAATTGTCTATTATGAATACTTGCATTTAGGGAAAAATAGTATTGCTTTGAAAAGAAATTAGAAGCTATTATACTGTTTTGAGATGTGCTTGTAGTTACTCCATGATAGGAGGATTTGTTTGAAATAAGTATTATTATTATACTAGATTTGATTATACAAGGGTAGCTTAAGAGTTACTTATAGCTAAGTTAATTGAATATATTACATGGCTAGTGGGTTACTCTGGAGATAAGTACTTGAATACTCATTGATACCTATAGGTTGGGAATAACTTACTAGGTTGGGTTGTACATCTGGTCTTGATTGGAATATATGAGGTTAGAGTAATTTATATAATTGGGCTATTCATTGGTTGATGACTTTAACCTATGATTAGGATGTAACAAGGTTAAAACTCACCTAGGTGATTAAGCCTAACCACTTGAGTTTCTGGAATTCTATATGTTCAGAAACATAGGCGGGATTACCTAATGAGTTAAAGTGGCTATTTGGTTAATTGCTTTACACTCTTGAAATGAAGTCACATTGTTGATAAGATTCTACTTTAAATATCTCTTTTATTAAAGAGTTACACTCTCAAAGGAAAGCACCTATTGTTATGATTATGCTTCAATTGAGGTTAATCATTGATGTGGATATTCTCTTTATGAGAACCACTTATTAGTCTGATATATTACCATTTGGAGTCAGTTAACTATGAATAACTAATATGTGAATAGAAGAAGCTTATATCGCTATACTCTCTAGATTATAAAGTTATACTTGGAACTAGATTGTCTTTTATAATGAATGGCTTGTCTATGTAAAGTTAACTTGTGGACTAGGAAAACTTTTATATTATACCAAGGATGGGAATATCCATAAGATATCATAGTGTTTTTGGAAAGGGAAGTCGGATATTTTTGAGGTTAGGGTTTACCTAAGGTAGGAAATTACCTAAGCATAGTATATGAACAATCAAGATCCAAACTGACCTTTAGAAGCGTATGTGAATGGAATGCCCCTCACTCGAAGTACTGAGTGAGAACACTTTGGAAAAAGTAGTGTAAGTAGCCACTATTTACACAGTCAAGTTCACAATGATCCATTTGTATGCATGCTAGTCCTAGATTGTGGGTTTATAAGATCTAGTCATGTAGGACACAACACTAAGCTCGAATAGGCTATTGATACGAGGTTTACCAACCAATCTCTTCATCAAAGGGTAGTTCCATCTATCGAATGATAGATGTGCGAGGGACCGCATATGAGTCTGTGGTTGGTGGAAAAGCACTTGAGTGATGCTTCTCCTTATTAATTGGTGCCTGAGCTTTGTGAATGTTTGTGCCAGTATTAGGAAAAACTGGAGTGTTTGCACAGTGAGCAAGGACATTCAGAATGTATGCACCAATGTAGCGTCATCAGGACCAGTTTATATAGCTATTTCCAAATGAAACTCAGAGAAGCTATGTACATATCATGTACCCATTTATATGTGGTATCAAAGCTACTAGGTTCAACACTAAAACCTATGAGCTCATTATGCAAGCAATGCATAAACCTTATCGGAAGATAATGGCTGAAAAGTTCTTATGCCACAACAACAAGAGAAAAGAACAAAAGGAAGAAAATATTCCTGGAAACTTGTTTAAGTTTGGAACTAGATAAGAGTCACTCCTCGAGTTGGGAACTCCTAAACCAACAACTTATTATTATATCCCCTTGGATTGTGAAAGATTATGTAATCGAGTTATGTAGGAAGGTTAGGAAGAATAACCAAATATACCTTCATCCTATGAAATAGATATAAAACTCTGAGGGATAGAGAGGATTGAGAGAATCTCCCTTATTGATAGCAACCTATAGCTTCAAAGACATAGGAAATTCTTGGATTTAGTAAGAATACTTCGAATCTATGAGTATGCATTGTTGGTATAAATTAGATCGAAGTAGGAAGTCAATGAAGGAGTATCCAAGAGGTTGGAGAACTCTTGACAAAAGTCTAATTTTCGAGCAAGGCTAAGAACTTGTAAGAAAGGAGTTAGCACCTTGGAATAAGGGAAAAGACCATAATGGTCAGAATGAAGTAATCAATGAAGTGGACACGGTTCCACCAACCAAAATCGATGAGATCAATTTGGAGTTTTGATTAAGATGAGAGAAAGAAACCAAACAACCTTGATATCTCTAAAGGTTATGAGAGGATTAGTTACCAAGAAGTGGGACAAAGTCACTTGGAAAGGTGAATATGAGAAAGAAACCTTAAATAGTAAATTGGGTTGGCTTGCCAAGGGTTTGGATAGTACATAGATTGGTTGGAGTATAAATTTGAACTCACCAATGTTTCAAGATAAACCAACATACGTTTAGAGGTTCCAAAAGAAAATGGGATACAATATGGCACTATGTGTCAAATCAATAGAAGTTGTAAGGAAACAATGCTCTAAGTTAAAAGGTATATTAACCAAAGAGGCTTTGTGGGAATTGGTGTTCCTCCACAAAAAGGATATTGGAAGTAGAATTGGAATATTATAATTTCTCTTAACTTGTAAAGTTGTTGATTATTTATTAGATTTTCTATTTTGACGATCCAATTGTTGAATTTATGAGATTAGGGATTAGTGATGAATCTAACTTTGGGAAAAAGTATATTCAGTGTATGCCATGGAGGCAAGAAGAAGGCAATAGAAAGCCAACAACAAGGAAAGAAAAACCATTTCAAGAAAGAAAATGTTTGCTATAAGTCAACTTTGAGTTGATCGAATGTTGTGGAAACACTAAGGGGGGAAGAAAGAGAGTGGAGTGACTTAGATAAAGTACCCCATACAATGAAGATCATCAACATATTTTTGATTTGGAAGAATTTTTTACTTCTTCATAAGTCATGAGGTCAATATATTTCATGGCCATAAGAATAAAGTATTGGAGTTATTGGAAGATAGTAAAAAGGTCAAGAATTGTGACCAATTAGAAAGGGATATTATCACTCAATACTTTATATATGTTTGATTGGAAGACCAAATGATATTATCATGGATGCCTTAGAAAAGGATAGGAAAATTACTTGAGCATGAATGGAAAGATCATTTCCTAAAGAGTAGGTAAGGAAATATCTAGGTTACCCATGATTTGGAATTATTATGGAAACACTCATGCTTGGAATTAGGTAAGCAATATATTCTGGGAACCAACATGATGGAATGGGGATTATTACTCAAAATTAGTACCAAGTATTATCAGGAAAGTTAGATTGAGTTGAAAGGTGGATTAACATCTTTGGAAAAGAACCAAGGATGAAAGAAATCCAAGAGTGGATGTCCTAAGATAAAGGAGATTTATCCTTGCAAAAATCCTAACCATTATTACTTGGGAATTAAAGGTGGCATAAGACCATAAAATAGGTTTTTTATTTAGTCAAAGAATAGACTATTATGAGATGCAAAAGATCCTAAGTACCCAAAATTTTGGAAGATTAAGGAATGAAAAGAGGAAATTGATGTCATGGTTAGGACATTGGAATTACAAAGTGAATTGTTGGATGAGGAACCACTATAATTTGGGAAAAGATAGAGTAAGTGGTTGCACATAAGGTGGAAAGACAATGTCTAGTGTACCAAGAAATGAAGACCAGATGTCATCATTAGTAGAATGTGTGTAGTCTCTTGAGATTCTAGAGGGGAAGTGGTAGAACACAAGGTAGTTTAACCTGTCTATGTCAGTAGAACAAACATAATATTATGGTGGACAGACTCACTAAGGTGTTCAACACTAGTTGGGAACTTGAGTTATAGGATTTCAGTCATAAATAATATATTGTGAGAAATAGTTGCTTAGTATTCCTGAGAAGGTTGTCTCAGTTATGAACAAGCAAATAATGATAGGGTTGTGTAAACCATGATCATATTATGAGACATTCAATTGAATGAATGCCCAATATATTATTGTAGACGAATAGGAAAAAGTGATAAACCAAATCTTGAATGATTTGTAGGAATACTTATAAACTTCTAACATTGAGGTTTGATCCATTATATGGAAAAGAGGGTTGAAACCCTATAGGGTTGAAATAGGCTTAGAAATAGGAATAACCTTAGACTTGATAGATTTTCAAAAAGGAGTAACAAATCAAAGAGATTGATGAAACTTTGTTGATACAAAGCTTAAGTATGAAACATTATCAGAATTCGACAGGTGTCAAAGAGAAATGTTATACTCAAGATGGACAAGTAGTGAAGAACAATACTTTATGGTTAAGGAAAATGGATGTGTAAGTGATGGATGAACTTGGCTTCTAAGTTGTCTAAAAGTGTAAATACCAAAGGGAAGGATGGGACCCACATTGTAGTGTGCAATGCATTGTTATTCCTTTTCTATTTGGATTATACTAAAGATAAATTTGTGGGCCAATGAGAACACATGTTTTCTAGTCACTATAGTTTAGGTGTCGTGTTATTTAGACACTATTGTACATGGGATGTACTTATGAGATATTGTGAATACAATGTTGGCCCCACAATTTTTGTTGCACCAAAAGATCAACTTGTTAATGCCTGATACAACTGCTAGAGTTAACAGATCCATGGGAGGCGGTTAGTCCATGTCGTGAATCCTGAGGGGAGCGCTGACCATTTTCCAACAAACTCCCCCTCAGTGTTACTCGTGGGGATTTTAAGCCGACACATTTTGTTTTGATACCAATTGTTGGCCCCACAATTGTCGTTGCACCAAAATATTGACTTGTTAATGCCTGATACAACTGCCAGAGTTAATGGATCCACAAGAGGCGGTTATTCCATGCCACAAATCCCGAGGGGAGTGTTGACCATCTGCCAACATACAACACATAAGCTATTTGGGAGAGTAAGAATGTGTGAGGTATACAATTTTCCCTATACATTAGCAAGGACACTCAAGGCATGGCCCAGGAAGGACAAGATTGCAAGAAGTGATGCTTCATAGGAAGAATGTTTTATGATTCTTACATATTTTGAGAATGGTAAGTAAAAAATTTATTTGACTTTATTTGTATGTTAAGGTGCTATAGATCATCAGGGATGATGATTCACAAGGGGGGAAGTATGGTACATCCCATCTTGTTATTATTGATTTACTACTATAATAGGTTAGTAAATTCAATCATGAGATTAATATGCTTGCTAAGGAATGGAATACTGGAATAGGTATTATGTGAAAGTATTGATAAATTCTTAGTATAGCTTTGAAGAATAAATATGTTTACATTTATTGCTTTATGAATATCCTTAAGTTATGATGCATATGGATTTATTATGAATGTCTAACTACCTTTGCAAGTAGGCAGAGCTGATTGCAAGGACACGTTCATTCCTCCAGGTGGAGGGGAAGTATCACTCAGGAGAAGATCTTGGTTGGGTAACCAATAACGTAACCTATGTGAGCTTACACACACTCACAATAGAAGGGTTGAGTCTAGAAATAGTGTTGGGGAAATGGTAATTCATCCTTAGAATGATGTGTTTGCATTAGTAAAGGTCTTGTTTACTATCGACTGCATTATTGGGTGATTTTTATCTGTTTAAGCTTGTGAGTTCTTCCTTATGTTACTATGCTTGACTGTTTGGTTGAATGAATGTTTTGGATATATGCCTATATGCATATATATACACATGTTGATATACGGATACACTGGATATAATGGGATGTCCATATGAGTATGAAAACATATGTATAGATATACATATATGTATATATGATGCTATTGTGTGTATAATCATGTCATAATGATTCAATATCGAATGGATTACTTGACTATCATATTGTTATATAATGTATATGCTTGTATATTTATACAAATACACTCGTAAGCATTAATGCTTATCATAGAAGTGTACATATATATTTTATATAAGTATATGTGTATGAATATACACATGCATTATTATTTACAGATATGATAATAAGAGTTATACATCCAAATATAAAATGGGTATATATTATGAGAATAAGAATTTATATATATAGAGTTGATAGGGTTATTATTATTATATGAATGTTAACTTGTTTGTATCCATTTGTATATCAAATGTATATATATTTTACTAGCATATGGTATATATTAATATATATTAGCATATGTATGTATATGTAAATATAATTGTATGCTTTGAAATTGAATAACATTAGCAAGCTTTGAGGCCAATTTATTAGCTAAAGCAAAAGCCACGTATATTATACTTGTGACTATACTTTTAAAAGGCTGAATATTACTCTTGCTACCTACACATTTAGAATGAGTATTCTACAAAACAATTCACATCCATTAAATCTATATAAGAAGGCTTATTTGATGCCTTATGTGGAAACATCTTGGACTTAGTAAACTCCTAAATTCCATGTCATTGAGTAAAATATCAACAACAAATAGAAGCATGCAATATTATGTACAATGGGTCGATGAATTCGTTAAACTGATAGATGAGATGAATTAACTCATGCAAAGACCAACTTGACTTGAGCTATGCGTTATATATTTTTTATTGAATGGTTCAACAAAGTGAAAAACCACACCAACTCTATAGGAGGTTTATGCTTTATTTGGCACCACCTTATGAATCGTACTTACTATAGATGTTCATTATGAAGGAAATTTGAATTACACCTTTTACATCATGTGTTGATTTGAAATAGTCTTATACTGTTGTCATCAAAAGAGGTCAACTTGTAGCTTTGTTTTGCTAAGTATGTTATTATTTGCATGTGCAACCTTTTAGCTAAGTTGAGTGAGTGGTTATGCATGTTGATTATAGTCAACACTCATGCCTATTCTATAGGATGATAAACCTCCTTGCTACTATATAAATAGTAGAGAAAACTCACTTGTTTGGGGATGCATTCTATACACATTATGCTCTGTGTTTTAGAAACTTTTGCTCTGCATTTCTTAATCTGCATTACTCTATTATATTTTGAGAGAGTTGTGAGTATTTGTGAGAGTGTTAGCATATTGAGTGAAGTACATTATCAACTTGGGAGATAGGGGATTATTGTGGCATAGCTAAAGGGATCAAGCATAATCTAGTTGCTACTGTGGGGAAAATGATTTGAAGTCAATTCATTAGATAAGTGAAAATAGAGATTAGGATAATCTTCTTTTATTGTCTTAGCTTTTTGAATGATTTTTTCATGATTGCTTTAAATTGCATATTGTGAATACTTGCATTTAGGGAAAAATAGTATTGATTTGAAAAGGAATTAGAAGCTATTATACTATTTTGAGATGTTCTTGTAGTTACTCCATGATAGGAGGATTTTTTTGTCATAAGTATTATTATTATTATACTAGATATGATTATACAAGGGTAGCTTAAGAGTTTCTCATAGCTAAGTTAATTGAATATACTACATGGCTAGTGGGTTACTCTGGGGATAAGTACTTGAGTATTCATTGATACCTATAGGTTGGGAATAATTTACTAGGTTGGGTTGTACACTCGGTCTTGATTGGAACATATGAGGTTTTAGTAACTTATATAATCGGGCTAGTCATTGGTTGATGACTTTAACCTATGATTAGGATGTAACAAGGTTAAAAATCACCTAGGTGATTAAGCATAACCACTTGACTTTATGAAATTCTATATGTTTAGAAACGTAGGTGGGATTACCTAACGAGTTAAAGTGGCCACTTCATTAATTTCTTTACACTCTTGAAATGAAGTCACATTGTTGAAAAGATTCTGCTTTAAACACCTCTTTTATTAAAGGGTTACACTCTCGAAAGGAAGAATCTATTGTTATGATTATGCTTCGATTGAGGTTAATCACTGATGTGGATATTCTCTTGATGAGAACCACTTATTAGTGTGATATATTACCATTTCCAAGTAGTTAGTTAATTATGGATAACTAATCTATGAATAGAAGAAGCTTATATCGCTATGTATTATAGATTATAAAGTTATACTTGGAACTAGATTGTCTTTTATAATGAATGGTTTGTCTATGTAAAGTTAACTCATGGACTAGGAAAGCTCTTATATTATACCAAGGATGGGAATATCCATAAGATATCATAGTGTTTTTGGAAAGGGAAATAGGTTATTTTTGAGGTTAGGGTTTACCTAAGGTAGGAAATTATCTAAGCATAGTATATGAATGGTCAAGATCCAAACTGAGCTTTAGAAGTGTGAATATAATGATCTTTACTCAAAGTACTGAGTGAGAACACTTTGGCCAAAGTCTAGTGTAAGTAGCCATTGTTTACACTCTCAAGTTCACCATGATCTATTGGTATGCATGATTGTCCTAGGTTGTGGGTTTACAAGTTCTATTCATGTAGGACACAACACTAAGCTTAGATATGCTATTGATATGAGGTTTACCAACCAATTTCTTTGTCAAAGAGTAGGGTCATATATCGAATTATAGATGTGTGGGGGACTACATATGAGTTTGTGGTTGGAAAAAAAGTGCTTGAGTGATGCTTCTCCTTATCAATTGGTGACTGAGGTTTGCATATTTTTGTGCCAGTATTAGGGACAAATAGAGTGTTTGCACACTGAGCAAGGACATTCAAAATGTATGCACCGATGTGGCGTCATCAGGAACAGTTTGGATAGCTTTTTCTAGATGAAACTTAGAGGAAATATGTACATATCATGTACCCATTTATATGGAAGGATGTAATCACGTAAGATATACTTGAGTTCAATCAAATATGATATCTATTTTTTTGCAAGATTTGTGAAATTACAATGGAATACAATGGAAGTTTGGAAATAGTGTTATTTCAATTATGCATGTAATTTACATTATGGGAAGAAATTTTTTTGTTTCTATGTTATAACATCATGGTTTACTCACTTAAACATGAAATCTTAGGGAATTTTACTAAGTAGAACACTAGGGTTGTTACACATATAGCCTTCTTCATTTACATTCAACTTAATTAGATGTATGGTTTGTTTGTTCTTCAATTATAGTGACGGTAACATGTAAAAATATGTTGTTTCTATTTATATCATATTTTTGTTTCAAGTTAGAAACCTTCAAACAATCACAACAAAAGTGTTCGCAATCTAATAATCATTTTCCATCTATATGATACAAGTATATGTAATGCTATTTGATAGAATTGTATGATATATATATATATATATGTTTCCTATAGCCTTCTTCATTTAGCATTCAAATTAATTAGAATATATATATATGTTTCCTATAGCTTTCTTCATTTAGAATTCAAATTGATTAGATGTATGGTTTGTTTTTTCTTCAATTACATTGAGTCTAACATGTATGGTAACCATTTTTGAAACAACATTATGAAATTTTTATATAACTTGAAACAAAAATATGATACAAATATTTCTAACCCTTTCTGATAAAAAATTTAATATCATAATGTTGTTTCAAATTATATTATAATGCTAATTGTAATGTTGTTTCAATTTATATCAATGTATATCATAATGTTGTCTCACAAAAGGGTTCTAAATATTTCTATCACATTGATGTTTCAAGATATATATAAATTTCATAATGTTGTTTCAAAAATGGTTATAAATAATTGTATCATAATGTTGATCAAAGTTATAGACACATATCATAATGCTATTTCAGGAAGGGTTCTAAATATTTGATTATACTACTATTTCAAGTTATATTTAATTATCATAATGTTGTTTCACAAATGCTTAAAAATATTTCCATCCTAATGTTGTTTAAAGTTAGATAGAAATATCATTACGCCGTTTCAAGAAGGGTTTTACATATTTGTATCATATTGATGTTTCAAGCTATATATAACCCCTTAACTAATTTCTGCTTATGGTAATCTATTAATATGATCACCTAAGGGTTATAAGAGTTAGAATTGGGGATATGATTAGCTCTTTGTAACTATACATTTTTGCATATATGATCAGATAGAATTGTGTATGTTGTTTACTAATCTTACACTTGGCTCAACGTAGTTGAAGTAAAGAACATAAACAAGAACCACATGAGCTGTAACCAAGTGATGAAAAACAACTTTACCTGTACAAAGGAGAGGTGTGAGGCTACTACACAATGATGACAATGAAGTAATTTTTGTTGAGCAACTGATTGAACTTTTCAAACTATCACACAGTGATGATGACGAAGTAATTCCCATCCCATAATCGACTAAACCTATAGTCCAAATCAATCCAATTGTTACAACTAAAAGAGTTGCAGCGCAATGGGAATGGATCATGAATGACATGGAATTTTCCATGGTAGATGTTGAATAAAACATGTCAACAAGATGGGTAGCAAAAAAGTGGGGTCTTCCAACTGCCACATTGTCTAATTAGTTGAGTGGTGTTTCCACTACCAAAAGGGAAGGCCCCCCAATAGTCCTGAACAATGACAAAGAGGCAAAGGTTATCCAATTGTGTGAGGAGATGGTTGTTGCTGGCCATGGTTTGGAGTTTGTGAATTTGAAATTTGAAGTTGCTCAAATTTTCTAGATGTAGTCTAATCCATTCAAAGATGGACTTCCCAATAAGTCTTGGTGGACGAGACTCAAGAAAAGGATTTTTGATCTATATTTGAGGATAACCCAAGGGAAAGATAGAGACCATACTTTCAATCACAAGCCTGTAGTTATAGTTGCATTCTTGAAACATTCAAGAAGTTGAGAAGTCATACAAGATCAAGAATTATGGTTCACTAAGGATTTGGAACTAGAATGAGACTGGGTTGCAAGCTAGAAGAAATAGTGCATTAAGAGTGCTTGCCAAAAAGGGCGGTAAAAGTGTTTCCTATATTATCTTGAAGAGCCGAGAGTGGATCACTATTTTGTGTTGTGCAAAGACTACCAGATAGAAGATTCCTAGCTTTTACTTGTTTTAAAAAAAACACCTCAAGAACTAACCATGCATCTAATTCAGTTGATTGTAAATGAACAAGGGTATGTGTGTGTAATTGCATGAATTTACACCCATTGAAAATTCCCCATTTATGCCCCTTACCTTAGAAAAATAAAACCTGATAATGCTATTGCATGCCCTCCCTCAACTCTCCATCCATTTGGCAATTTTTTGTAGTGTCAATGGGGGAATTTTTGTCGAGTATGCAAATGCGGCGCGTAGACGTCTACGCGGCATGCTTTTGTCCTAATAGGATTCCTGCCTCTGGAATCTACACAGGCATTACACTTCTCCATTGGAAATGAAGCATAATTCATCTTCACCTTCGACCAACCTTGAACAACTCTTTTGGGTTCCATTTCATCTTCAAAACACTTTCTCATTCATTCAATTCATCTTCTACACACTCATTCTAGCTTCTTCAAATTCTCTTGATCACACTCAATTCTATGCACTTCATTAAAAAAAATTCACCACTTTTGAAGCTCCAAGTTGACACCCTACTAGTTTTAATCCTCTCATTGTTGTGGCAAAATTGGCACTCACAAGCTTGCGAGCTCACATCTTCCTTCATGTGACATGAGAGCATCTTATTGGAAGTGATATCCATTCATTAAGCATTATTGTATTGATTTTTTATCATATTGTTGTTAGCATAGTGCATAGTACTTCCATTTCAATACTTCCTTTATCGTACTTTCTCTATCATTGCTATTTTGGTTGTACAAGGAGGTTTAAACACCAAAATAGGGGTTTGACTACAACAAGCCCCAAAACAACCCCAACATTTTTCCTCATCCTATTGTGTGTAGATATTCCATTTGCGTGGAGCTTGTGGGCGGATAGACTGACTGTAAGTTGTATTTCTACCACCCTTGCTCATCATTTTGTTCATAATCAGTTTATTTATCAAGTTAAAGTATTCTTCTTATTGTTTTAGTATTTTAGTTGCATTCTACTTTCCATCATTGTATAAAACTACACTTATTAGGTTGTTAGTAAATTCTTTGTGAGTTTCAACTATACTTTATACTCTCTATCTATATAGACACCAGTGCCTAACTGGGACACTAACACATCATGTTGTCATTCGTCTTCTGCAATGGAGTCCTTTGGCAGAGAGCTACCTAAGTTGTAGTCTAAACTTGGGAAAACCACTCACTTGACTTCCTAAAATCTCAAGTTGACAGAAGGAAAGTGATAGATTAGTTATCCTTTCTTTTCACCCCCTCAAACATCAAAATTACCTTAAACAATTCCTTAGCATGAGGTAGATCACCATAGCTGATTATTCTAGACCTTCCTATGACCTAGGGTCTTGAGCAGTCAGTCCCCTTCCTCTACATTTTGGTGAACCTGACGTGAACTATACTTTTGGTTCCATTTCATAGTGTTGAAGGAGTCTTCTCTCTTGTTCTAGTTGTGTTGTAGGTGTGTGCATTTTGGGGCACCTAGCCTTGTAACCCAACCTACGACCCCTAGTAGTGTAGCTAAGAAGAGTCCCTAAACATTGTGAAGCAAAATCTTGAATAGGTCATTGTCTAATTGTGAAGCCCTTGGGGGCTTTTATGAAAGTCCTTTCTAGTGTATGTAGAGATGGCTTGATTCATGCATCTTCCCAATGTATCTATGTAGCCTATGAGTGGATCTCCTGTTATAACCTTTACCTCACAAGATTTTATGATGAATGATAATAGAGAACCCTCTCCTTTGTACATTCCCACTTGTATCAATGGAAATGCTATGACTGGCATTCTTGTTGACCCTACATTCTGGGTTAATGTTATCACATAAGATATTATGTTAATAAACTTCTTACATAAGGATATGTACGATGAGTCAAAAAGCATTATACCTACACATGATGGGATTTCCATCTTTCCCATTGGTTCTATCACCCTATCAGTCCTAGTTGGGCCTAGGACTGTGAATGCCCTTTTGATATTATCCCATAGTTTGACTTGTTCAGAGTGAAGCTAGGAATTCCTTGGCTAGTTTCCATGAATGGGGTCCCTTTGGTGGTCTATAAATGCCTAAAATTCTCCCATCAAGGCTCTATGCACATTGTGAATGACACTGGGTACAAACCCCTGGTGTCATGTGGGGCTTATTATTTAGATCACTTTTGGTCTATCCCTATTGGCCTGCTTCATCTTAGGATGAACCTCTTGTATCACACCTATGTAAAATACAAGAATGGGGAAATAACATCAAGAGTGACCTATCCTCCTTCTCCCTATGCTATTTTAGTTAATGCTTCCATGATAACACAACATAAGGCTA
This sequence comes from Sequoia sempervirens, assembly GCA_007258455.2. Taxonomy (NCBI): domain Eukaryota; kingdom Viridiplantae; phylum Streptophyta; class Pinopsida; order Cupressales; family Cupressaceae; genus Sequoia; species Sequoia sempervirens. Next base: position 44,939 of record VDFB02019265.1, read on the forward strand.
CCTCTACTACTCAACAAATGGAGGAGAAATCCACTTAGGCCCCTTCTTCCTTTGTATTTCCACCTACCTTTGCCTCTCACCCTTCTACAAAACCTTCGAATTCCACCCCTATGTGTCTCTTGGGGATTCCAACAATGCTTTCTTGGTGGAAGGCCAAATGTCAGGTGTTTGACCTTCTTGTCTTGTCCATGGTGCCTCAACCTATCTTGTATGGTAAGGGGAAGGGTCCCCGTGGAGTCGCCTCTACATCTCAACCTTGTAGTCTCCTACTTCTCCTACCTCTAAGGTAGTGAATAGAAAGTGGCCTACCATTGAGGCACTTGAGTCTACTCCCCCGCCTATTGTTGTCTCTACTCCTACATCTATTCCTCTTGCTTTTGTCTAGGAGTCACTCCCTCCACCAAAAATGACTTTGATGGACACTTCGATGGTTGAATAGGATCCTTCCACTCCTCCTCAAGTTGCAACCTCGAGCTCTCAAAGCCGAAGAAACCACCTTGTGTGTGAGCCTAAGCATTGGAGGAAGGCTCTAGCCACTAAGCAGGCCACTTTACAGAAGGAGGAAGGGGAGCCAATAACTCCTATTTTGGTGTCTTCTAATGTGTCCTCCTCTTCTTCCCCTTCTTCTTTAGTTCCATTTTCCTTGAACTTGCTTCTAGCCCCCCCTAGGAGTGTGGATTATCCTCACCCTAAAATAGTGCACGTGTTCATTGCTCCTTTGGTTGAGCCTCCTCTTTTCATGTCCCTTCTAGAAACCCCATCTTTTTCTAAACTTGTCGATATGTTGAATACCTCAGTGGTGTATGTTGTAGTTTTCTCCTCTTCCTCCTCACGTTCTGCTTCATTTGTGGGGATCTCACATCCTCTGATGAAGAGCAAGTTGGAGGATGACCCTACATATAATGGGGGTCGGAAGAAGGGATCACCTTCTTCAGAAGCTAGTTTTATATTGTCCTGTGTGGTCCTAGTGACAGAGGTAGCCCTGGCATCCCCGAAGTTCGTCACTGCCCACAACTCTTTTAGTGAAGTCGGTAGTGGATCTCGAGTGCCTCCTTCATCACCTGCTTAGTTGACACATGACACTCCCGTCAAGTGCATGTTCAACTCGATAGATGACGTATCAACTTTCTCAATGATTTTCATAAAATCAATGATGTTTACCTCACAAGAGTTGAGTGAATAAGACCTCAAAGGGCCCTCTTCCTTGGCTCTTGTCGTAGGAGAATTGGAGGGTGCTCCCCTTCCTATCCCACCCTTGCAGGCTTGTCTGCCTTCCCATTATAATGATCTAGATTGGGAGAATGAAAACCTATAGGTTGATGAGGACTAGGAGAGCACCTCTTCTTTATTTGTAGATTAGATTTGTGTGTGTATTGTGTTTCCCTCATGTTTTTTTTACATGTTCCTAGAGGACCCTTATCACCCTTATAGGTGCTTGGATACAAGAGTGTTTTGTGTCGTAAACTTCTTCTATTTTTTACATCATTCTTCCTCTATTGTGCCTTGATTTTTGATAATTGGGGATGATGCAAAGCATTGGGGTCATTTAGGACTCCCTTCCATGTTGACCCAATTTTTTATTTTCATGTAACTTTCTTCACATGGTCTGATATAGTAGGGGGTTGATGATAGTTCATATATATATATTATTATATTATATTTATCTATTTATATTTATGAATAACTCTAACCCCAAAATATCAGACCCCCCTTGTCTCTTGATGTATGTGTTTTTATTTATGTTGTATTTTTATCTTTCTCTCTTCTTTTATTGCTTTGTGATATTGTGGTGCTTATACTTTTTCCCTCACGTACGTGAAAAAATTACCATGGTTACATCTCATCATGTTCTGCAGGCCACATCACTTTCATTCTTTCTTTTCTGTCCTTAGGATGCCACATGCCTCTAAGTTTAGCATGCTCCATCCTAAGGGGGGGCTATCATACTGCTTCAATTTTGAAAAAGGTGTATTCAGTGGCTAACAAATCCCTAGCCGAAATTCCTTTATTTTTCAAAAATTGCATTCTTCAACAAGGATCCATAGTAGAACTTTTCTTTCATCATGAATTCACAAGATAGAATTTGAAAAATTTCCTTTGCGAAGGGAGTACTTTATCTGGTGAAGAAGTCTAAAAACTTTCCCTTGTGAGGGAGTATTCTTTCTTTCGAATTCCTTGATGAAATAAATATTTCAAAAGAATTCCTTGATACTAGAATCATTGGTGAAAAAATGTTATTGCTTTTCAAATAGAGAGTCCCTTGAGCGAACCCCTTTTCTTTTAAGGGGTACTCGAGGTACCCCTTTGAAAGCTTCTCCTTCAATTCTTGACTATTTGCATGACTGTCTATCTATCTACTTGTGTGGATTTTTGTTATCTAACATGTTTTGTCTATGGATTAGCATGTTGCTTTGCAAGAGCACCTATGAAGATGATTTTCAATCAACCTTACAAGACTGAGCAACTGTAAGGGCCCATTAGAACTTGTGGAGTCTCTCACATCAGAATTCCCTTAGGACCAAGCACCTGAAGTGCCTCCTTTTCAAGTTCGAGGACCTGTAAAGCATTTTCATCCTGCAGGATCTCTTTGTTCAACTCTCTAGGACTGAGCACTTGTAGAACCTTTTGTTCACCCTTCCATAAGTCAGTGGACCTGCAACACATTTTGTTCAACCCACCTCAAGACTGAATACTTGTGGAACCATCTCCTCTTCTTGAGCATTTAGGTGTGTCAGATTGCAGTATGCTTCCTCGACAATTTAGGTATACTTTCTTTAAATTATTTCAATCTAATTTACCTTGCATTTGGTAGCACATATGCTTGCTAAATTGGGGGAAAAATATAATGGCATGAATTTGCACCCCTTGTGAATTCCCCATTTACACCCTTTACCTTAAAAAATTCAAACCCAATGATGCTATTCCACTTCCTCTATCCGCTCTACATCCATTTGGAAGCTATCTATAGTGTTAGTGGGGGAATTTTTTTTGGAGATGCAAGAACAACGTGCAAATGTCTGCTTGGCGCACTGCCATCCTAACAAGATTCCCACCTCTGGAATCTACAGAGGTGTTACACTTCTCCATTGGCTACGAAGCATAACACCTCTACCCTTTTGACCGAACTTGAACAACTCTTTTGGCTCCCATTTCATCTTCAAAACACTAGATCTCATTCATTCAATTCATCTTCTACACACTCATTCAATCTTCTTCACATTCCCTTGATCACACTCAATTCTACATACTTCATTCACAACATTTTCACCACTTTTGAAGCTCCAAGTTAACACTCTGCTAGTTTTACTCCTCTCATTGTTGCCAAAACATTGGCACTCACAAGCTTACAAGCTCACATCTTCCTTCATGTGCCTTGAGAGTATCTTGTTGGGAGGCGATATCCATTCATTTAGCATTGTTGTTGTAGACATGTAAAATATACTAATTGATCTCATGCACTTGATCCCGATTAACTAACATTGTTTCATCCTGAATCACCTCTTTAGCTTTTCATCACTATTCATCCCTTAATTAAATAAATAATCATTTATCTAATCAAGTCATCATCTCCTATTAATTAAATAAATCAATTTTATTTAATTAATTATGTAATCCCCCTTTTAATTAAATAAATCAATTTTATTTAATTAAATCTCTAAAGTCATTCTATTAAATTAAATCAATCTTTATCCAACATCATCCCTCTTTAGTTAAATAAATCAAAATATTTATTTAATTAATCTTTTGTCATATTCCTCTCTTATTTGATTTAAATACATCCATAAATTTAAGTCAAATAGGTCACATAATCTAACCTCTCTCATTAAATTAATTCACCCTTGATTAATTTAATCTCATCTCATGTCCCATCCTCTAGATAATGCAAGTTGCACATGAAAATAGATTTAATTCATTTATTAAATCTCTATTTCCCTCACAATGGCATCTTTTGGAATATTCTCTCAATTTGAATTCAAAAATGCCAAGTCAACATATGCATCCAACAAAGCAATAATTTTATATTATATGTCCTTTTCCTTGAGCCAAGTGACATTTATTATATTCCCTTCCCTCTCACAAGTCATTTCAACAAATTTGAATTTCAAATACAAGCATTTATGGGTACAATCCCTAAATCTTGCATCCACTCATGGTTTGACAAGTGGCATCATGCCATTGGATGAATGTTAATCCCACATTTCTCTATTTTGAACATTCATCCATCTTCTCATTCTATAAATGAAGAGCTCATTTCCTCATTTGATCATCCACAATTTGAGTAAACTTATTATACTCAAATCCATAGCAATTTATCATCAATTTCATCCAAGCATAGTTAGGTTTTATGTAGATTTTCATCTTGGCGCATACATCAAGCATCAACAAAGTGGATCATTCTTCATCACATATCAACCTTGCATCATTGGAGTTGGGAAAGGGCCAATTTTCATATCAAATTGGCACCAATTCCCCCTTGGGATCAAGAGTTTGCATTGCTTTCAATAGGATTTAATCTACTTTCTTGTTCTTTCATTATTTCTTCTCTTCATTCCTATTTTGAGTTTTGTTAATGGATTTCATGGGGAATCCTTATTCTTACTTGCATTTGATCTCCTAATGTATTCATTTGTTGTATTTTGCAGGTATTTGGATTAGGGTTCACACAGTTGTATTTATTTTACAACATATTGTTGTTAGCATAACACATAGCACTTCCATTTTAATACTTCCTTTATCATACTTTCTCTATTGTTGCTATTATGGTTGTCTATGGAGGTGGGAACATTGAAACAAGGGTTTGACGACAGCAAGGTCCGAAATAGGACCACCATTTTTCCTTGTTCTGTTGTGTGTAGGAATTTCATTCGTGTGGAGCTTGCCGGAGATTGAACCGACCATAAGTTGTATTTCTACCACCCTTGCTCGTCATTTTGTTCATAATCAATTTATTTATCAAGTTAAAGTATTCTTGTTGATGTTTTATTCTTTTAGTTACATTCTGATTTCCATCATTGTATAAAACTAAACTTATTAGGTTGTTAGTAAATTCTCTATGAGTTTCAATTGTACCTTATACTCTCTATCCATATGGACGCCAGTGCCCAACCAGGATGCCAACATGTCACACTTTTGTCTATCTTCTATGCTAGAATCCTTTGGAAAAGAGTTTCCTAAGCTGCAATCCAAACTTAGGAAACCCACTCACCTAACTTCCTCAACTCTTAGGTTGAAAAAAGGAAAGTGACAAATTATTTTTCATTCATTTTCACCCCCTCAAACATCAAACTTACCTTAAAAAATTCCTTAGCATGAGGTAGATCAGGGCAATGAAATGTAATTTTTGAATAGACGTCAAAAACCCATTGAATATAAAATAGACTCATTTTTCACAACCCCTTCATTTACTCTCTTCACAATTTCTAAGAAAAATAGAAAAGAAAAAAACATTTCTAGCAGATATACATACTTGGAAAACACTAGATCACTCAACTTGTTTAGGGTTCATAGTAGGATTTCTCAAAATTCTCGTGATTTCTTCTTTACATAAACAAAATGGAGTTGGGAATACCATCAATAATAGTAAATTAAATCAGATTCACCATATCCATAAACAAAAGCCAAGCTACTACTATGCTTGTCTTATGTTTGTCTCTTCCAAATGTTTGCAACATGGTATATGCGAGCTCCCCCTTCCCTTGTGAAATGAAGTTGTATCTCAAAAATGTCAAATGTGTAAATGAAAACATGACACTTTTTGAAGCATCATTTTTAAAAATGTTGACATATGGGGTGACACCATTTTATCATCTAGCATTTTTGAAAACTCCCAACATACAAGGCCACATGATCATTGTCAGAAACAACATAGGGTGAAACATTTGTTCATATTACTACTCCTGTCTAATCTCTTATCATCATGTCATCGTATGGGGATAGGGTGTAATGTTATGATGTTTAAGACATCATTTTTAGGGGGAATAACCCATGCCATAGATACCTACCTAATTAAAAAATAATTATATAAGTGCTAATATGTCAAGACAATTAAGTCATCCAATATCTCATTGAAATGACACTAGGTACACCACATGAAATTCAACTATATCATGCTCATTTGATCGTTTATTTTATAATTTTAACGATTTAAGAATCATGGTCAAATAAGCATCCTCTATTGTGAACATATAATACGCTAAAACCCTAGGAATTTTCTGATGAACATTAGATTGCATACTGTCATGCAATTCTTTGACAAATAATGAGGTTCTACAATTCTCTTTTCATGTAAATAAAGTTATTGTAAAGGCTAGAGTGAAAACATATACAAAGGGATATCCTTTTCTTCTTTCCACAATAATTATTTCCTGCTATTTCTTTGTGTCCTCTTACATTGTATCATCTTTCTCCCAAGAATTTTGCAAAGGTATGGAATTTGGAACCACACAATGAATTGAATCACAAACTATACAAAACAAACAATAAATAGCTTTTCTAACTTGACTAGTTTTACTATAGCTTTCCCCTTTTGCGATTGGATGAAAAAATCCACATGGCTATATTACATAAACTTTTAAAAAACTATAAAAGAGAAACTTTTATTTAAAAGGTTGATGTTTATGATAACATTAATTATTAATTAATATTGAATAATATATTATTTGATGTAATATATTGAGTTTTTACAATTATTCTAAAATATATTATTTATTCAGTAGATTCTAATCTAATTTTATTTAAACTTTACTTCCTCAAAAGATCATCCCAACCATGTATATTTTGTAGCAACCATCTCCTTCTAAAATAAATTACCAAGATTTATTTACCAAGCAGTTAATATCTAACATCATAAGTAAATGAGGTATGATTTTTTTTTTTTCAAAATAGAATATGCAACTGCATAATTTAGTACATAGATTTATCATATCATCTAATCATGCTTTTCAACTAAAAACAAAAGGGTATGTGCAGGATCATCATGGGAAAAAAAAAGCCCTTAAGTGGCAAAAAAATCAGAAAAATCAGTGTTAGGCAACTTGACGTAAAAATTTAAATAAGTTATCTATATTATTTCAAAAATATGTAAGAATAGAATCTGTAGAAAATGAATGTAGTTTCTAAACTACTAGGGTTAATTAAAAAAAAAAAAACTATTTGGTGAAAATTTGAAATTTCAATGCAGTAGTACTTAAATTTCAGGAAAAAATAAGAAGTAGGTGTTTGTCTGACCACCCTAACCATAATAAAATGATAATATTTTTTTATAAGATTTTATATATAAGTAGATGACTCATGTCCTGATGTGATGCATATTTTTTTCTAATTTTTTTCCAAGTAAATAATTAATTATGATTTTTTATTAAAACTTTTAAAAATATAAAAACTTGTATGTTTGACCACCTTAACTTGGTCAAAACTTCATGAAATTTATTTTTTATTTTTTTAATCCTATAGTATGTGAAGCATAGAATGTGATGCATGTTTCAAATTCAAAAAATGTGATATCGTTTGAAAGTTATAGATATTTTTCAATCAGACTATCGATCAGGACTTTAATTGTAATTCTAATAGAAAATGAATAATAATTATTTATTAAATTCAAAGTAAAGCATAATTTATATTGGTGGAAAGTTGAGAAAATCCTCTAAAAACCCTTTTCGTTCCATCGCTTTTGGGTAAAAAAAAAGTCGTCAGCCACATACCCTACAAATACCTCTAATATTGCCACTTTTTGGCCCATCATGATCCTTCACATACCCATAAATCATCTTTTAACTTTTTGTATTTCAACATAAATAATTTAATTTAGATAAAACATAATAAGAACATAAAGAAACAAGGTTAGAGATACCATAGTTGGATTTATTCTATCTTCCAAGACTCGACATGTCATATGCAAGAGGGGGAGCATCACCCAAGTGCCTTACCTCCAACCACAAACCAGTGGTCCACCACACACCTTCCTAAATGGAAGTGTCCCTGCCCTTCTGTTAGCTCTCAAAAACACAGGTGAAATGCCTCAAGAGGTTTCCAATCCCTTGATACATTTTAGGGTAACAGACAAGGTCAGATAGTTTAGACCTTCTACTCTTCAGGTGCTGCTAGACCTAGGCAGGTGTACCTATATGAGTTAAGCAGACTTGACTTGTGCTTATCTCTTTTGAAGTGTTTTTCCCACAATGGAAAATGGGAGTGGCCAAATAAAACTTGATTTGGAATAATTTGTATAGCAATATTAAAACTAAAACCTAATATGTTTAGTTAACATATGCAAACAAATAATGAAACTAAATGGTGAAAAATTTAGAGACTAGTGCCTTATTGGATATGCAGAGTCAAATGAAATATAAATGAGAAACCTCTTTCTAGAAAACATTCAAATTGTTTGGCATATGTTTTAGTTTCTAACTTGTATAAACATGCAATACTGTGACTACCAAGTTCTTCTTAATGATCCAGATGAATTTCCCTGATTACTATGATCAATTAAAAGGATTTAATCTTTTCTTGAAAGAACCAATCAATCAATCACACAGATACAACAAATGTGCACTGATAAATTAAATATAAACTTGTTATATCAATTTAAATAACCAGAAAGCATCAATCTTGGAGACAACTTTAGTAATACTTTCAATGAACACAACAAACAATTGACACCAAAAATGCGTTGCCACATCAACTGATTTTCATTAATATATCCATTTTGTAATCATGCATCATAGTCTCTATTATGTGAATTTTTTTATTCTATTGTATATTTTACTATCCTATCTTCTATTCTATTGTATATCTTCTTTTCACAATCGAAAAATGAATATTTATACATCAGTGTTTGAAAGGACACATCCTTTTGTAATAAAATGTCGGCGATCAGTTGTATTCGGGCCTTCACTAACACCTGCTAAACACCGTAGAGACATCTTGCAGTCACACCAGTCTTCAATGTCTCACCGACAGTCAAAAAATGTGCATCACTATAACGTCCTGTCGTCTCATCGACGTTTGATGTCTCATTGAGAAATATCCTTTCATCCCATGTGATTCATCGTGACTTTTGGAGTTGGGGAGATGTTACATAGATTACCTTGTGTCTCATCGAGATATGCCCATGGTATTTTTTTGGTTGTTGAGACACAATTGCTTTCTCATCGATGAAACAATACTTTGGCATGACATATGAGTCGGTAGGATTGCAAAACCTCATTTCGATAGTCATTTGATTGAATCCCTTTATGCTTTGTTGGCAAGGCCGGGTGCATCGCTGAGACTTTATTCTGATAACCTTTAGTTTGGCCGATACATCATTTTGTGAGCTAGTCAGTGAGACATAATGCATTTAGTAAGACCTCACTCCAAAGACTTTTGGTTTGGCCGAAATGCTTACCCGTGCAAAAATTGGTAAGACATAATGCATTAAGTATAACTTATCCCGATGATAGTTTTCTTGCCGATGTGATCCTTTTGTTGCCAAAAAAATGAGTTGTGTCATGCTGGTAGGTGCATGTAGATGAATTCTGATTGGTGTCACATTCCTGAAGTCTTGCTGATAGACTGCAAAAAATGTATATCAGTAAAAGAATGCACCATGGATTGGGGAGACCCTCATCAACTCATGTCGATAGGAATTATACTGTAAAATATTCAGGACTAGATGGACTCTATGGGACCACATTGCAGAGTATGGGAAAAATATTATGAAGAGAGGCTTTTGTACTTAGGGTAAAGAATCATTTGGAAACTCATGGGTATTAAAAACTTGTAAAACTTTCAGAATTTAACAGTTCTAATAGTGGCTTCATCTGGGGATGAATGGTTGTGAAATCATTTCAAGGATCCAGATTTCTGGGTGAACAGACCAAACTCAATTTGATGGATGATATGAACAAGATGGAATGAATGGAAATGGAAATGAATATGACCCTTCACTACTGTGCATGGAAAATAAAATTTTGAGAGGATTATCAAGAGTTGTCCATGCACTGGCAACCCTTAATCCCCTATTTTGCTCAAGAGAAAAAAAGCTTCAAGAATTGCCCATGTATAGGAAACTCCCGCTCTTCACCAGTCATGTTTTGTAGATAATATGACTATTCACCTTTCTTACCAACAATCAAAAAAGGTCTTAGCCACAAGGCTTCAAATTTCCCATGCTTTCCCTTCTCCTGACACCTTGCATTCCACATTAGCACCAGATCATTCTCCTCAAATTTTCTATCTCTTACTTTTTTATCAAACAAATATTTCATCTGTGCTTGCAACGGTCGAAGTGGTAAAGCTCCTCGATACTTCATTTTCCCAGAGAATTTCTGCCAGGCTTCACATCTTCTTACATATGAAAAAGTCATTAAAAACCTTTGGCCAGTAATAACCTGCCCTGCGAATTTTATGTGCAGTTTTCTTTGCAGAGTAATGGCCTCCACAGACCCCTTCATACATTTCTCTTAAGACATGCTTAGCTTGTGATTCATCCAGGAATAACAACAATATCTCGTCCCTATTCTTCTAAAAAAAATATCCTTCCATGAACACATACTTAGATGCTTGTAGCTTCAAAGTTCTTTTCTGGCTGTCACTAAATCCTTCTAGGAACTTCATGTATTTAAGGTAATGCATGATATATGTATACCAAGGAGTATGCTCAATGATTGCAATTGCATTCTCTTCCTCTTCTATATTGGAAATTTGATTTGCTTCAATATTCGCTTCTGCCATTAACCTGGCCAAACCCCGACCTCTCACTAGTTTAGTGATTTGTATCTCCATATCAAACTCTTGGATCTTATTGATCCACATGTACCTCTTTCCTGTTACCTTAGACTATGTCAGAATATCCTTAACAACCACATGAGGGACATAGGAAATCACCTTAGCTCCAAAAAGATATGGCCTGAAAGCCTTTGTAGCTTTTACCAATGCAAAAGCTTGTTTTTCCATTATATCATATTTCAATTCTAACCCCTGCAATGACTTATTGAAAAAGGACATAGGATGTTCATGACCTTCCTCATTTTTCTATAACATGACTGCAGCTATAGTTTGTAATGAAGCAAATGAAAATATTTGAAAGGGTTTTGAAAAATCTAGGGACTTAAGGACATGAGCCTCCTTGATAGCTTTTTTGATTGATATAAAGGCATTTAATGCTTTTGCAGTCCAATCTACCCTTTGTCCTTTCCTTAACATTTTTGATATGGGTTTAATGATTTCAGTAAAATTAGAAACAGTTCTCTTAACAAAATTGATATGTCCTAAGAATGACTAGATGGCCTTAACAGTTTTAGGGACATGGACTTTATCTATGGCCTCAACCCTCTTAGGATCTATTCTAATCCCTTCCTTTGAGACAATATGTCCCAAGAGTTTACCCACTGTGACTGCAAAATGACATTGTTTAGAGTTTAGAATAATACCATATTCCAAAGCCTTTATAAATACCATTTACAATTGTTCTACATGATCTTCATCCCTCTTTGAATAAGCAGTAAGGTCATCCTGATACACCACCATGATAGCATTAATCAAGTCTGCAAATGCTACATCCATAGCTCTTTGGAAGGTTGCACCTGCGTTTGTGAGACCAAACAACATTCTTGTGTATACATATGTCCCCCATGGGGTTGTAAAAGCCATTTTATACTGCTCAGATTCCTTAACTTTAACCTGGTTGTAACTTGAAAACCCATCCATCATAGACAACAACTCGCACCCTATCACTTTATGTAATATAGCCTCCATATTAGGTAGAGGATAATTATCCTTAAGAGATGCCACATTCAAATTCCTAAAGTCCACACATAATCTGATATCTTCATTTTTCTTCCTTACAGGAACCACGTTTGAGACCCACGTTGAGTGCCTAATTGGCTTGATGATGCCACCATCTCCGAGATTTTCCAATTCTTCCTACATTTTTTATTCCAATGTTGGATTAATGGGTATTTGCATCTGGCTTCAATGGTATTTCATGCTGAAACAAGTCTTCCCTATATGCTTTTAGATCTTCATAAGACCATGCAAACACATGTTTATATTTTCTCAGTAATGCTATCAACATTTTTCTAATTGTAGGGCTTATTTTCTTCCCTATGTACACCATTCTTGGTGCCACCTTAGTCCCAATTTGATCTCCTTAATGTCCTCCTTCTTCACTAGTGTCTGCTTCATGAGGGACCGATCACTCCCATCATATACTCTCTCCAATTCCACTAATCCTTTAGGATGCTTATTAGTTTTAAGCTGTAAGACTTCCTTCCCAAATATTGTCTGCTTCCCATCCAATTCTTTTACAAAGGCATTGAAATCAATTTCTTGGGCTTCATACTAGTCTATACAGTGAAGAAATTTCAGGAGGTCAGTATCATCATTAAAAAATTGCCAACTGTATATATTATCAAGCATAGTAGGCCTTGTTTTGAACTCAATTTGTGATACTCCAGCCAGTGTAATATCATCCTTTTTTAGCACCACATTTGCTAGGAAGTCTGCCATTATGTTCTTTGACCTATCAATCCACTCAATTGAAAATGCATCAAGTAGCTTTATTGTGTCCCATACAACATTCCTATATTGCTTCAATATTTTATGTTTCATTGCATATTTTGATTTGACTTGTGAAACATCTAACTCAAAATCCCCCAGAAGAGCTAGCAACTTGATTTTGTGTTTTATAGCCATATTCAAGCCTGTTAATAAAGCTTCATATTCTGCCACGTTGTTTGTACATTCAAATGCTAGCAAAAATGAGTACTTAAATGTAATACCTTTAGGTGAAACAAATACTATTCCTGGTCCATTACCTTCTTAGCTACATGCTCCATAAAAGTACATTTTCCACACACCATTGCAGTCTTGTGCCACATGATTTTCAATTGGATCAGCATTGACCATTTCTGGCTAGGCTAGTTCTATCTTAAAATTTCCAAGATCCACATCACAGAAATAATTGATTTGATCTTGAGGTACACAATCAACAACTTGGTTCATCCTTGGCTCCCTATACAACTTAACTTCCTGACCATTCACTGGAATAGTTGCAAAAGACAAATCAAACTAGAAATTTCCCCCAATTGCTGCTGTCAACTGTCTTGATAGAAGCATCCCAAACTGAGGAGGAGTATCAATTATTGTTATATCTATATTATAAGCAACCTTTGGATAGGCAGCCAGTTTGACCTCAACATCTTTCATTATACCTAACACAAGAATAGGTTTGTTATCCATTGCATAACACTTCCCTCCATTAGTATCCATCGACATGCCAAGCTGTTTCATAACTCCTACTGGCATAATATTTATGGCAGCGCCAGAGTCTATCATGCAATTCCTCAACGATTTGTTATTTATGAGTAACGTAGTGAAGAAAGAATCAACTTGTGGGGAATTTGTTAATACATCATTTAAGCAGACTTCTAGGATACTCACTTTCTCTTGCCTACTAACTATTTTAGTGGCCATTTTATTTTCAAAATTCATATGTTTTTCATTTCCACTTGTTATCAATTGAACAACACTGTCTCTATATTCCTTAATTTTCATCATCTCAAGTAGTGGAACATACATTTTTACCTAGGATAAAGCCTGAGTGAAGTCAAAAGTGGAGCCTTCTACCTTAATCATTTTCTTTTGCTCCAATGTTTCTCCTTTGTTTTCTTCCTTTTGATCAGTCTTTTGCATTTCTTTGTGTAGCTCTTTAACTTCCTCCTTTTGGACAAGCTTCTATTTGTTTTTCTCATGTTGTTTATTTTCTTCTTTCTTCACAATCCCTTGTATTTCCTTCTGATCTTTTACAAATATTCCCCTGGGGACACCTTCCTTCTCATTCACTGTCCTATTTCTCAACCAGTACTTACTCTTTGCTTCTTCAACTGTAGCAATAATTAATCTCTCTATCTCCTCTTTGGTGAGTTTCCTCATACTACACTAAGTAGACATCTCAACAGAATGTGGTTCTGTATAATCTTCTTCAGAGTTAGAAAGGACCTGCTGTTCAGCCATATGGATATTGTTCCTCTGATTTGAAACATCAGACTCATAACCTTCATCTTCTGAAGATGAGTATCTCTCTTCAACATGATGAAAAGTACTTGAAGTCAAATACACTATGTGATCTTCTCCATTTTTTCCCATCAATATTCCTTCTTCTTACATTCTTTGGGATACAACACAATAATCTGGGGAATGTGGCTTATCACAAATTTCATAGAAATAATTGTTATTTACCATAGAGGTTTCTCTCTTAATGGATCACGATTTTCTTTGTTTTTTAGGCCTATCTGTTACAGGTTTTCCACCCTTCCAATTTGTATTATAGGGCATATCATGTATCCTAGGCCTCTCATTTCTGTATGTGTTCTCCTATTTGTACTGATAATTATTGATTTGTTGGGGAACCCTAGGATTGTCCCTTTTACTAATTATCCCAATATCTTTCCTATCGTTTTCAATTGTCAATGCTATCTTTTGGGCTTCAACCAAATCTCTTGGAAACCTATTTCTTAATTCATATCTTGTTTTAGGATCGAACGCATTCAAATAAACACTCAATGCTACAAAATTTGGAAACTTTGATCTAGGAGGTATCTTATTTTGCAATTTATTGAATCTCCAGTTAAAATCATAAATTGAGCCATTATGATTTTTCTGAATCCACATTAATTCATGAAGAGTAGCAGCTGGTGCACTTAGATTCCCATATTGCTCAAGGAATTAATCCTAGAATTCTTGGAAAAAATTGATAGAAGCTGTTGGAAGGCTGTTGAACCAATCCCTAGCTTCTTCAGTAAGCAACATCATGAATAGCCTCATGTGTAAATATTCATATGGCACATCCAAATCTTGGATGAAAGCATTGGAACTCCTTAAATGATCTTCAATAGAAATTGCACTACTCCTTGTAAACTTTGGAACAAGACTTCTCCAACTGCCATCCATTGGGTAAGGGTATAATTGAAACCCTGCCAGGTTGAATTGTCTGATCATTGTTGTATATTGATGAGGGGGAGGGTTAGGTGGGTACTAATACTGGTACATTGAATTATTGTATTGTGTATGATGATGTGGCACATAATGCTGACCATGAGGTGGCTGTGTATTTGTATATTGTGAGGGAATATGCGGTGGATGGTTTGGTTGTCTATATTGATTCCCTATCTAATTGTGAGGAACCTTTGATGGATTAGAAGGCCTTGCACTATTATTACCCTGCTTATGAGGTGGTACATACTTTGGGAAACCAGCTATCTGAGCAGTAATTTTGGCTTTCTGTAGTTTGAAGTCTCTCATTGCTTATATCATTTGGGCTTTCTCCTATTCAAATTTTAGTTCTTCTAGCTCCTTTTTCTGTAACTCAAACTATGCTTTTAATTCTTCATGAGTTGAAGATTCATAATTTTCTTGAGGACTTACATGATCAATAGGTCCATTTTGATTACCCTCCATTTTTAGATCATTTTCTTGTTGATATTTGATTCGTTCAACTTCGAGTTCAACATTAAGATCAACCTATTTCTGAGGATCATAAAAAGGATTTCTTTGCTGTTTAGAAGTACAAAGTTCTGTGCTTGAATTATCTCTCCATGTATCATAACGATCATAGGTTTCACAATGTGGTCTTAATGCTTTGTCTTTGTTCTTCATGCACATGTCCTCATTTATCCTTTTACCCTTATCAACCTTATCATCCTTGTGTGTCCATTTAATGTTTCTAGTAGGACCTCCAATATGACCTCCCCTATATTGAGATATTCTTCCATTCATGTTGCAATATTTCTGTCAGAGTCGCCACTCACTTTCTTAAAAGTGAAAAAGTATTTATTATTTCTTTTTCCTAGCAGAGTCTGTACAAGGTTTCTGACTCTATGATTAAAGCCCTGATTTTGAATTTACATCCCCAGTAAAGTCGCCAATTTGTTAGCTCTCAAAAACACAGGTGAAATTCCTCAAGAGGTTTCCAATCTATTGATACATTTTAGGGTAACAGACAAGGTCAGATAGTTTAGACCTTCTACTCTTCAGGTGCTGCTAGACCTAGGCAGGTGTACCTATATGAGTGAAGTAGACTTGACTTGTGCTTATCTCTTTTGAAGTGTTTTTCCCACAATTGCAAATGGGAGTGGACAAATGAAACTTGATTTGGAATAAGTTGTATAGCAATCTTAAAACTAAAACCTAATATGTTTAGTTAACAGAAGTAAAAAATGAATGAAACTAAATGGTGAAAAATGCAAAGACTAGTGCCTTATTGGGTATGTGGAGTCAAATGAAATCTAAATGAGAAACTTCTTTCTGGAAAACATTCAAATTGTTTGGCATATGTTTTAGTTTATAACTTGTATAAACATGCAAGACTGTGAGTACCAAGTTCTTCTTAATGACCTAGATGAATTTCCCTGATTACTGTGATCAATTAAAAGGATTTAATCTTTTCTTGAAAGAATCGATCAATCAATCACACAAATACAACAAATGTGCACTGATAAACTGAATATAAACTTGTTATATCAATTTAAATAACCAGAAAGCATCAATCTTGGAGACAACTTTAGTAATACTTTCAATGAACACAACAGACAATTGACACTAGAAATGCGCTGCCACATCAACTAGATTTTCATTAATATATCCATTTTGTAATCATGCATCATAATCTTTGTTCTGTGAAAATTTGTATTCTGCTGTATCTTTTACTATCCAATCTTCTATTCTATTGTATATCTTCTTTTCACAATTAAAAAATGAATATTTATACATCAGTGTTTGAAAGGACACATCCTTTTGTAATCAAATGTTAGCGATCGGTTGTATTCGGGCCTTCACTAACACCCGCTAAACACCTGCAGAGACATCTTGCAGTCACACTGGTCTTCAATGTCTCACCAACAGTCAAAAAATGTGCATTGCTATAACGTCCTGCCGTCTCATCAATGCTTGATGTCTCACCGAGAAATATCCTTTCATCCCATGTGATTCACCGTGACTTTTGGAGTTGGGGAGATGTTACATAGATTACCTTGTGTCTCACCGAGATATGACTGTGGTATTTTTTTGGTCACTGAGACACAATTGCTTTCTCACCGATGAAACAATACTTTGGCATGACATATGAGTTAGTAGGATTCCAAAACCTCATTTCGATAGTCATTTGATTGAATCCCTTTATGCTTTGTCAGCAAGACTGGGTGCATCGCTGAGACTTTATTCCTATAACCTTTAGTTTGGCCGATACGTCATTCTATGCGTTAGTCAGTGAGACATAATGCATTCTATAAGACCTCACTCCAAAGACTTTTGGTTTGGCTGAAATGCTTACTCTTGCGCTGATTGGTAAGACAATGCATTCGGTATAACTTATCCCAATGATAGTTTTCTTGCCGATGTGATCCTTTTGTTGCCGAAACAATGAGTTGTGTCCTGCTGATAGGTGCATGTAGATGAATTCCAATTGGTGTGACATTCATGAAGTCTTGCCGATAGACTACAACAAATGTATATCAGTAAAAGAATGCACCATGGATCGGGGAGACCTTCATCAACTCATGCCGAGAGGAACTATACTATGAAATATTCAGGACTAGATGGACTCTATGGGACCACATGGCAGAGTATGGGAAAATTTTTATGAAGAGAGGCTTTTGTGCTTATGGTAAAGATTCATTTGGAAACTAATGGGTATGAACAACTTGTAAAACTTTCTAAATTTTACATTTCTAACACCTTCAATGGTTGTTTTTCCATTGGAGCACTAGTGTTGTGCCCTACTTAATTAATACCTTCATACAACTATGGATACCTTCCAAATATGTAACATTCTAATTAGTTAAGCAATATGGGTCACAATGAATCAACAAGTGCATACACAGACTATTGCACTCAGTTTGGCCAAAGTATTTGTAATATATACAATCACTACTTATGAGTAGAGTCATTTGTTCACCCACCCTACTTGAATTGGAGTACCATATCTGACCTACGGTTAACTTGAATGACTATTCTATCCATGAATAATCACAAAGAATACCCTTACTCAATACCACTTAACTTCCTAGTTATAACTTGACTGAGTTGGTTTAGCTTTAATCTTACTTCAAACGCTTGAGTTACTCACTGTAACTACCTGGTCTTGGCAATTTCCACTAGGTCAAAGTATACTAACATAAGAGAGTGTCTACTCTCTGAATTCTACCCAAGGCATTCTTTGTCAAAAAATGAAAATAACTTGGCCTAACTGGTCATATTGGAGTGGAAATACTTTGTACACAAAATACCCTCTTTTGGGTGGCTTCAAAACATAAAACAAAACCCTTGAAGGGTTTAACCTTTCAAAATAAAGAAAAGTATGAATTCACTTCAAGATACCATTTCCATTCACAAAATACTTCAAGAAGTGGAAAACAAGAAAAACTATTCTTCAAACTAGTAAGCATTCTCAACAATAAATAGCACACAATTGTGCTTAAGGTTGTTCTACCACTTGTTTTGCTCTTACATATTTGGTTCAAAACCCTCAAAGAATAATGGATCAGTATTTGCTTATCATATGCTCATTAATGAACCTTATTTAATTAATTGTAGTCAATAGAGGCTTTCAAAATGATAAGAAAGGGGGTCTAAGTCTCATAGTCAAATTTTAGGATCAAGGTTGTATGAGCTTTGCTAGGGTTTTGTGTTTTCTGCGGTCACCCTTTTGCGTCATACTACATAGGAAAACCCTCTTTTCTTGTGTGTACGACCGCATTTACTACAGTTTCTTGTTTTAATATGCCTTCAACTGACTCTAACCTAGTAGTTCTTGCTGCTATTAGTGGTTTGATGGTGATAGTTAATGTCTCCTCCAAACGAACATCACCGAAAATTTGTTCCGAAAGTCTTTCATGAGGTAAGTGCTCTAATTCACCAACTAGTGTGGTTTTTCCTTTACCAAATTTTGATACTGCCTATCAATGGCTTGAGTAGTACACCCTTGTTGGGTATTTTTTTGGGAGAAATCCCCTTGAAAGTGTGCTTAAAGATTGGGTTAACAAGGCTTGGGTCCCTCATGGGGTCCGCCTTGATATGGTCCAAAACTTAACCAAGGGTTTCTTTTTGTTTCGCTTTGCGGAGGTCAATCATGTGCAGGCCATCTTAAGCCATGGGCCCTGGTATGTTCGGTCTTCTCTATTAGTTTTTCAAGCATGGACTCATGACTTTGCTGTCTCAGACGACACCAAGTTTCGGGTCTTGGTCTGGATTGAATTTCTTGGTCTACCTTTACCTTGTGTGCCATTTTTGAATAGTATAGCCTCCTCACTAGGGAGGGTTATTTTCATTGAGCCAGATAGGTTCTTTCAGGCCCGCCCCCAAAAGAGGGTTTGTGTGGAAGTTGACCTTTCCAAAGATTTAAAAGAATCCATTGATATCCAAATTGGAGCTCTCTGCCACACCCAAAAGGTCACCTATTTTAATTTTCCCAACATGTGCTATAGGTGTCAGTCAGTGGACCACAAGATAAAGGACTGCCTTTTAGCAGTGCCTCATACACCTTCTCTGCCATGAGATGCTGAAAAGCCTCGTTCGGCGGCTGTATCTGCTACCAAACTTGATGCGAAATGGACTATTGTTATGAACCGAAAGAATAAGTCCACTAGTTATGGGTCAGGTCATGTGACCTCTGAGCCAATGAAAGATGTTTCAAACCCTTATGTGAAGGGGAAAGAAGCTCCGGTTGGAGCTAATTATGTTTCACAACAACCTAGGCCAAAGGCTATGCCTCGACCAACTGTAATCATGTTAACACAACCGAATGTGTCTTCTCCTATGATAGGAGCTCATAGGCATTCTCGCAGCCCTTCCCCTCCTAGGGAAGAAGGGGAATATGTTCATGAAAAATGGAGGATGTCCTCCCCGACCATTCAGATTGGATCAGTTCTGGCAGAATTTTTACATAATCGTTTCTCTTCTCTAAATGAAGAGGAATCGAGTTTTGAAAGCATGGAGGAGTTTCACTCATGAAGTTCCTTTCATGGAATGTTCGAGGTCTGATAGACCTCTCCAAAATGTATTCTATTAGGGATACCTTATTCAAGTACTCTAGTTTTGAAGTGCTTTGTCTCCAAGAAGTTAAAATTTCTAGTTTTCTACTTGTCACGACTAGTTCTATTTGGCTAGCCAATAAAATGTTTTGTACTACCCACGATGTTGGGCGTGGTGAAACTGTCATCCTTTTGGCTCCACAGTGACACTCCTCTATGGTCAACCATGGGTCTGATCCCACTCATCGGCTCGTCTAGATCCTTCTCAATGTTGATAATCATTCCTTCGGGATTATTAATGTCTATTCTTCTAATAATGCTATGGAACACTCTTTGCTCTAGCATTGGATTGTTGATTCTTTACTAGTTGCTACTTGGTTACTCTATGGGGACTTCAATATGGTAGAAATGGCATTTGAAAAAGATGGCACTCTACCATTCAGATGGACAGCTGGGGAAAGGGAGGCGTGGTTTTACATGCACAATAAATAGGGGATTTTAGATCCCAATATTGGTCGTCACCATTCTCATTCTCTCTGGCACATTTGGTGCAATTACCGAGCCGGTTCTGACATAATATTTAAGTGCCTTAATCATGCTATGATCTCAGTGCAATATTTTTTCTCATTTGACAACTCCTCTCTCCCAGTTAAGCCGTTAGTGGATGTGACTTTGTTAGATCATTTCTCCATTTCCTTTTGCATTGAATGGGAAACTTGACAGCCTAGTATGTGTAAAACTCAATTTTTTTAAACACGTTTTTACTCTACCACAAGCCTACCCTAGCCCACATTTGTAGAGTTTGGAATTTGGAGTGTAGGACAGCTCATCATATAGGCTAGATTTCTTGGTGGAATGAAGCTATCATCCGCATGACTAGATTTTTGTGCATTTATGGGCACCAGCTGACAATTTTTTATCGGCAGTCTTATGAGGCTACCACTACTGACCTTCGTGCTACCTCTAAAGCTTTGACGACCAACCCCTTTTCTCCTTCATTACAAGTCAGGGTGGTGGAGCTAAGGAACAAGAATTAAATTTATGATAGCTATGCTGCTCGAGGAGCGCAAATCAAAGCCTAGTTACATTGGCTAAAAGTTGGTGATCGTGTCTCCAAAGAGTTTTTCTTGGCTCTACGTGCCAAGCACTCATCCCGGGGCATTAAAAATAATAATATGGTGCTCAGATGCTCTCTGAGCTGCCTGACATTCTCTAGGCCTTTGTACGTCATTATGAGCACATTTTCATTGCACAGAAAGTCACGCCTATGCAATAACAAGCCCTTCAAGATTGCCTTGTTGTTGTGCCAAATAAGCTTTCTTCAGCTCGGGAAATTTTTTGTGATAAACTTTTATCAGTTGATGATCTCAAAGAGGCTGTTTACTCCATGGCTGATGATAAAGCCTCAGGAATTGATGGATTCCCTTATGAATTCTACAAAGCCATGTGGGACTATATTGGGCGTGATCTGCATCAAGTTTACTTAGAAGCTTTTCATTCTAATTCCCTGGGTAACTTAATCAATAAAGGTAACATAAAATTCATACCTAAACTAGGTGATCTACAAGACATCTACAATTAGAGACCTATCATGCTTCTTAATGTCTCCTACAAGATTATCGTCAAAGCTTTGGCTCTTAAAATCTGTCATCTTCTACCTTAGATCGTATGCTCAGGAAAAACTGGGTTCATCAAATCCAAATTTATTTTTGATAATATCATCGCTATTTGGGAAGGCATGGAATGGGAAAGATGCTCAAACCAGAAATCCATGTTCATTAAGATTGACTTTGCTAAGGCTTATGATCACATTGAATGGCCGTTTATTCTTGCTATGCTGCAAGCCTTGGGTTTTGGGCCCAATTTCATTCAATCTGTTTGAATGCTCTTTGTGGATGCCTCAGCTTGTATCACCATCAATGGTCGTCAATCCTCTGCCTTTGGACTCTTTTGTTCCATTAGGCAAGGGTGCCCATTGGCCCCCTCTTTATACGTGCTTGTAGTCGAGGGTTTTGGTTATCTTTTGGCCAATGCGGTTTCCCAGCGGCGAGTCAAGGGAATTTCTCTGCCCAACTCTTAGGCTCAACTTGTTAATGGCCAATTTTCTGATGACTCATTCCTCACCCTTTTGGAGGATGAAGATTCCATTGCAATGACTCTTGAGTGTCTTAATACCTTCTGTCTTGCTTCTGGCTCTACCATCTAGTGGCATAAAACTTTGTGTTACCGACAATCTATCTTGCCCTATCCATAGTGGCTGCAACACTATGGTTGGAAGTGGATTGGGCCTGGCGAAGTTTTTTGGTTTCTAGGCATTCCCTTTGCTTTTCAAGCATCTCCGGCTGAGCTTTAGCAAGCCGTGCTCTCTAGAGTTGAGCAAAAGCTTGCTTATTGGGTTACTAAGCCCCTCTCTTTAGCAGGGAAATTCCAGATGTGTTCCAAAATCCTGACGGCCACCCATGTTTATTACTCTTCTTGTTGGGCCCCCTCCAAAACTGCCTATGGCAAGCTTGAGAAGCTGCTTCATGATTTTCTCTAGGCCTCCTCTGAAACTCACAGAGGGTTTCATCGTGTGGCTTGGAAATTTTGTTGTCTTCCCAGAGATTTAGGAGGTCTTGGGTTGCTATCTACTCAACGGAAAGGGACTTGTCTGTGTAGGTATGTGCAGGATCATCATGGAAAAAACAGGCCCTTAGTGGCAAAAAAATTTAGAAAAATCAGAGCTAGACAACTTAACGTAAAAATTTGAATAAGTTATCTATATTATTTCAAAAATATGTAAGAATAGAATTTGTAGAAAATTGAATGTAGCTTCTAAAATA
>VDFB02019266.1:0-17677 GCA_007258455.2 Sequoia sempervirens
TGGCTTCAACTCATGGCAATCTCCCTTTTGCTATCGGTGAGACATCTATGTATTGGGGAGATTTTTTACTGAAGGCAGAACACTACCCCGAGGATCCCCTCTGGGTCTTGGCAAGAGCTCATTTGGTGTCACCCCGAATGCCTTTCACTCTAACGGGCTCCAGATTTCCTTCGGCAAGACACTATCGAGTTGGGAAGACATCATAGTGTGGCTTGTTATTTTGTCGATGGTCCTCTTTCACTGAGACTTTGGCCTATCAGCCATACTTCATACCGAGTGTCTTCTATTATATCGAAAGACCTCAACCACTCTCGGGTCACCAAGACATAATGTATCTCCCACCGACGAGTCTACCTGTCCCAAGTATGTCACTGTAGCTTCCATCCGTTGGGGAGACCTCACATAGACTGCATTTGCTACACCGAAAGGCCTCATGCATTCAAAGTCACCGAGACAAGGCAATTGTTACGCCAACAAGGATCCTTCATTATTCTCCATTGGTGAGACCGAAGGTCACTCATCGAGACCTTACGACGATCACCCCAACCTATACCGATGAGCACATCCTTCCGCCACCGATCGATGAGACAAAAGTGAACTCATGCCGAAAGAAAACCATTTTTCACACTATTGGTAAGACCAAGAGAACTCACCATGACATCCCCACGAAAACATTAACTCATGTCGATATGATGTACTTTGTTCCTCTAGTCGGTGAGACAAGAAAACCTCGTTGAGACATAATGTTGATATCGCCTAGCTCCACCGATGAACTACCATATACATAGTCGAGGAGACATGTTGAGATCGGTAAGACGTAACCCCGACAACTAAGACATATGCCGATAGAAGCCTCCACGGTCACCAAAACAATAGAAACATCCTGCCGAATGAAGAATGCAAAATACTTGTGATCGTCGTGACATCGGACGAGTCTTGCCGATAGGCAACACAGACTCATGCAAGCAGAAATGTAGCATGAGTCAGGGAAACAGTCACAGACCTACGCCGATAGGAACCAGAATACAGAAAATGCAAGACCCAAGGGAACATATGATGCAACATGGTAAAATATGGGCAAAAAATGTTCAAGAGGGCACCTATTTGGAAAATTATGAATGAAATCATATGTAAAAACATCATATTTTTATAGTACCAACAAGATGCATGAGATAATCCTCAATGGAGAAATCCCATTTGGCCCTTATGAACACCTGCAACATAGATGCCTTGCCTAATTGAGCCTAAGGGTGAAAATTTGGCAACACCTCCATTGTCTTGAAAATGTAGCTAAAGCTTTATAAACTTGTGAAGCAATGGCCTAGTCTACAATGTAATACAATTGAGGAATGAAAATTGTACAATTTGAAACAAGATTCTTCAATAAAATAAGTAGAAATGTAGGTTTGTAGATTGCACAGAGTGATGAAGTCACACAACTAGAAATCAATAAAAAATAGTCTTACATGAAATGTATTTGAACTGAGTACAACTTGGGTCACCTACATATTACCTCTACCAACATCACTGCCAAATTAGCACACCAAATTTACTAAAATATAGTTTTCCAATAAGTGTGAGTTGAGGAGCCAAATCATCCCTTGTACCCTCATCACTAATGCAACCCCATGAAGGCAACCTATCAAACACTGAACATTACAAAATAGTACCTTTTTGTAACCAAGATTTCTTGTAACTGACATTTCTTGTGATTGTACATGTCATTGCATACAATATTGAAAGGATTCTTCTACATCCTCCCCACATTCAACATAGTTGTTCCATTCCAAAAAGAAAATCAACAAGGATTCACATCCTTGGTCTTTAATTAGGGGAATTATTTTTTTCAATCTTTTGATTCTTTCTAAACATAAGTACTATACTTGTTCACCATATCACTTCATACACATTTGACCTTGAATGGGATACTTCTACATTCTCCTTCAATTCACCATAGTTGTTTCAATCCAGCAAGACAAATCAGAACTAGAATTCTCACCATCGGTATTGTGGTTCTTTGGACACATATAGACATGATCAAGCTATAAAGCAGTGACATCATTATATCTAAGGAAACCAAAATTCACTCTAGTCATAAGTCACTTCAATTCCTACACTTATAAAGCAACCAAGAGAATGTGCATCACATGAAATGGATGACTTTCTTGTTGTAATTACTTTTAGTAATCAAGCATGGGAAGTCAAAAGAAAATAAGGGCATAGATTCCTTAGTAAACCTCACATCATCATGCTTCTCACAATGCTTAGCATTTATGTCCACAATTTATATAATTAGGTTTCTCTCTACTCATCCATTGTAGACTTTGCGTGCTTGTACATTCTTGCATTAGGTGAACAAGTTGTCAACTTCTATCTATCTAACAAATCTCTCAACAATCTTGGCTATTCTTGTGTTTAGCAAGCACAACTATTGGCCCACAATTTTTGTTGCACCAAAAGATCAACCTATTAATGCCCGATACAATTTCCAGAGTTAACGGATCCATGGGAGGCGGTTAGTCCATGTCACAAATCCCAAGGGTAGTGCTGACCATTTGTCAACAAACTCCCCCTTAGCGTTACCTGAGGGGATTTGAACCTGACAACTTTGGCTTTGATACCAATTGATGACCCACAATTACATCATTGCACCAAAAGATCAACCTATTAATGCTCGATACAACTACTAGAGTTAACAAATCCATGGGAGGCAGTTAGTCCATGTCATGAATCCCGAGGGGAGTGCTGACCATTTGCCAACAACTTTCCAACTACTCACCTAGGAAGCACACTACTCCAAAATAGGGCATTTTAGGGTAATAAAAACACTTGTTGCACTACAACAACATTTATATTTACCACATTTACATAGAGATATATAGAACTCCATATCATGACATGCATTCCTTGTTGCATTGCCAAGCAAGCAAACAAGAAGATTAGACAAGCTATACACTGCTATTGGCTCCATCTAGGCCTTGGGAATATACGATGCTACAGAGTCTCAAGGCAAGGAGATGGTGGAGACGAGTCTTAGGATGGGGGGACCAAGGGTGTAGATTTTGGGACAATGATGGGATGACGATGCAAATATAAATAGTACTTAAAAATAGATATAAAAAATATACAAGAATTAACATATGATATTTTGAAATACTATTGCATTGAACAATGGAAATGTTGAATATCAATATATTAATATTACATTCAAAATGACAATTACATTCATAATCTAAATATAACTAGCAAATGGCCCAATGCCTCAAATAATCATCATTCCCACAATCAACACCAAACTCCTCATTACTCCCAAGGGATCAAGATATGCCCAAAATAGTGCAAAATCTCAACATGCAATAAAATAGATACAATAAACTATTAATGTTGGAAATAAGAAATGTAAAACTCTAGTGAGGCTAAACCTTCCATATAGAACTCAAGACTACGACCAAAATAAAAAATTCTTAAAAATATTATATTAAACAATTCTAACAAGTCACAATAGAGAAAAACATAGCTCTCCAAGGTCAAATAAAAAACTCATAACTAAACTCAAATATGAATCCCAAGTTTATAGTTTAATCAACAAATAGAAAACTGCTACGGGTATTGATGGAAACAAGTATAGAATGATGATAGAAGGCTACAAAGCTTCAAGCCAAAATTCAAATTTGTGATAAATTTAATGCTATAATAAGTACAAGAGATTATAGCCATCAAGGGGGTGATCATTTTTTTTCTACACAACATTCTTTCTAAACTAACAAGAGATTAGTGCCTTCATGATTAAACAATGAATTATAAATACCACTCAATCAAATCCAACAATCACAAAGTTCATCTGAGAAAGGAGGGTGTACATTTCTATGAAATAGAATAAAAAGACAAAAACATAGGGCACACCCAATCTATTGTTGAATGCTATCATTTGTCCAAGATCCTTATTGTTGTTGCTTTCCCAAGACCCTAGACTTTTCTGAAAAGCCCCTTGTCATTTCTAATGTGGAAAACCCCTGTTTGAAGTTTCATAAAAAGGAAAAATGCATGTCAAATATTTAGGGAGGGAAAATGAAAAAGAAGAGGGAAATAAAAAATTTATTGTAGAAAAAGTATTTTTTTTATTGTCTTAATTTAAGACAATTAAAGAATATTATATAATATTGTATTGTAATATATTATATATTATAATATATTATATAATATCATATTGTCTAATTTTTATTTGTGTGACTAATTATTTAGTTGTGTTTTTTACCCAATGATCAAAATAGTCACTTATGATGATCAAATTAGTTATTTATTTAGTCATTTATAGTTGTGTACTTGAACTTTTGAAATGAAAGTGTTTGCAAGATAGCCCTCAAAATGAAATTGGTTTGTTTAAATCATATTTTATTAGTGAAATTGACCACAATTGCTCTTTGATACATTTGACATGCTAACACAATAGGAAAATCAAACTGGCTTCAAATCATAGTTAAAAACATTAATGATTCATTCACATAATGAGTAATAAAAGTTAAAGAATGTAAATGTTAAATTTTTTTATTAAATATGTGAAGGCCTTAATACTGCACTGAGAGGCAATGCCTTCCACGCAATAGGTATTTTTGGTGCACCAAGCAACCTGGGCAACCAAATGGACCACGTAGGTAGTGGTCCCATGAGGGGGGCTTAAGCTCTATTGATTATGATCAAATTTGAAAGAAAAAATAATAGAGGAGTAATAGACATTTATTTAGTCATTTTTGTCTAATATTAGTCATTTATTAGTCATTTAGTTGTAATTTTACCCAATGACCAAAGTAGTCACTTATGATGATCAAATTAGTCATTTATTTTCCAAATTCTACTAGTGTTAGCCACATGACTAAAATTTTTAGTCACGTAGTCATTTATTTGCCAAATTCTACTAGTGCACCATTCGACTGATCCTTTTCCACCGAGTAACATTGGGGGATGACTTCTTTCCACCAAGTAGCTTGGATTCCATGCCAACATTTTGTGTAGTGTGCAACCATATGGCCAGTGTTGAAACATTGACAACAACAAAAAGGTAATCCTTTATAATCAAGCAATTGATTTCACTCCATCCTTGCAACTTTCAGAAGGACATTCACAGGGAGATCTTTGGTTGTGTTTATCTCCACTAATATGCAAGCGTAGGTAGTGTACAAAAATTTTGAGGAGCCCTTGTCCACCTCGAAAAACTTCCCCAATGAACTACCAATGGCTTCAAAGCATGCATCACACCAAAACTGAAGAGGAAGATCCTACAACCTTACCCATATTGGAGCCAGAAAAAAAGATTATATGAGAGGATTGAAGGAGGGGTGCTAGCGTTTCAATAATAATAAATGATGCTCCTTCTAGCTCCATTGATATTCATATAGAACTATGTCTTAGTCCTTCGCATTATCAAAATCCACCACAAAGAACCCCCTTGCCATGGGGTAAATCTCTACATCCCCCTCCAATACAAGTTTCCAGAATTCTGCAATCTAGTCATGTAGCTCTGCAAGGCTTGGCCAAAACCCCCAAAATCTACCAACCAACCCCTATTCTACAAAATAAGATATATTTTCAGTCGCTTCATCAACAATCTCCCCAATTAAAGAAACCGTTGGGGAAGAGGTTGCACACCGAAGATCCCTAGGAGCCTATTGCTCACCACAATCATTGACCTCTGCCCTAGATCTCCCCGTCCAACCATTGTTCATCCCTCATTTCTTCTATGGAGATCAAGGACGAGCAGACCTATCATTCACTTGTCTTCGCGACCCCAGAGAAGATGCAGGTTGTCCCTTAAGGTTTGAGGTAGATTGATTTGGCACTTTTTCCTGCACATGATTCTTCCTTTCACATCCTTCCACTGCCATCAAATATGAGTGACCAAATTTTGCAACACTTGGTTCGCCTCCCATCATTTGGGCCAGATAGGGTTTTCGTAGAGGCATCGAAGGATGCCCTAGTTACGCTAGTTGATGGAAAAGACTTCGCCTCCTTCCCATATGATTACCCTTCCTTGCTTCTTCCATGCCTCCATAATTTTTGTTGCTCTACTCACACTTGAGTGTCATCCCTAGTCGGTTTGAAGCCGTGGAGATCTGGTGCAGCAGTGGGAGGGCAAGTTGAAAATTTCTGCAGGGCATTGAAGACAGCCAAATTCATTGCAGATATTTTTTTTCTTTCATTGATTAAGACTCAATTTTAACTTACAAGACTTCTTGTGCAAGTTTTGAAAGTGTGTTTGTTTGGGTGAATGTGAGCCCTTGATTAAATATAATATTTTATCCTCAACCCTTGATAGGAATCCATGATCCATGCCTCCATCTTCTTTCCTTTTGGACCATTGATTAGATTTTTCAATCTTAGCCCTCCATTTCTCATTTGCCTTCCTATTAATAAATCACTATTTGGAGACAAATGGATCCATCTTTTAATAACAAACTTATGTTGTTAAAATCATTTGCACTTGCACTCACACTTTACATCATTTTAGCTTTATTTACTTGTATATTAGCTTAGCTTCCATTAATGGCTTCCATGATAACATAGAATCATACTTTTAGCTTATTTATTAATTAGGATTTTAATCTTTTGAAGTTGGCATACATTTAGAGTAGATTTACATACACCAATATCAATCATCTTAACATAAATCATGTTAAAATGGCTTGCATCATATTCATTTAGCTTTAAAACATGTTTTCTTACACATCTATCAATGGTTCCATTAGTTTTCTTCAATAAAATTGATTGAAACAATCTCATTATCCAATGGATTGGGAAAGGGTTAGCATTCAACATCAATACGACACCACTCCCCCAATAGGATAAGTTTCAATGTCTTAGATTAGAGGCTTTTCAAGCTTTCATTATTTAGAATGTTAGTTTTAATGGCTTCTTTGTCTTTGTTTACAATGAATGATCTTATTCTAGGATTGATGCTTAGTGGGTTAAATATTCCTTGAATTCGTATGGATCGGGTTTACTTACCCTATACTATGTCATTGGTCACACTTGGTTCCATGGGTAGATTTGTTTGTCCCTATCCTTGGATGAAGGTATACTGAGAATAGTGAGGCTAGTTCCACTATCACTTAAATTCATGAGTAGATGTGTATGTCCCTACTCATACCTTATGATGAGCTACTGTGTGTGGTCATCAAGTATTGTAATGTAATTTCACCCCATGTTTACACTAAGGGGGGTGTTGGGAATTAGTGTTCACATAGGTGTTAGAAATTAGAGTTTATGTGTGTTATAAATAAGTGTCATAATATTAAGTTTTTAGGAAACAACTTAATATTATTATTAGTCTCATGGTTTGTTAAATAGGTTAGTATAATGGTTATATGAAATTGTTTGTAGGAAGTTAAGTTGTTAAAACAAATCATATATTTAGGAGTTTTTATAGAGTTGTTTCCTATGCAATAAGATTTGAAAATCCTATAAATATGTAATATGTATTGAATGAAAATATGTAGCACGATATTATTGTTGAAAATGGTGGTAATTATGTAGCTTTAAAACTTGTACAACTATGCGATTGTAGATCTACTTAAGTGTTATTTGTTACTTGAATTATTTGTGTATGATTATCTGTTTAGATCAATTTTACCAATTGTAGAAAGAGACAGAAGATTGTAGAAGAATGAGACAAGAAGATAGAAGTGACACAAAATATACGTGGAGAAACCCTTTCGAGAAAAAACTCCACCACTAGAATCAATAGTGCTTGTATTATTAACCTTGGAACAAGATTACAATAAGGCTGTATCAATCATTTGTTTGATATGCTTCTTTTTCCTTCAACAATTCTTCTTCACAACCTGTAATAAACTATGATAAAACTCTCTTCAACTTGCTACAATTAATAGACAATAATGAGCCTTGAAAACTACGAAGAGTTGTCAATTACAAAGCACAAAGCTTCTCTCAAAAACCTACACCTATTTTGTGCAAGTAGAGTTTCAATGTATAACATGAAGTCAAATCCAATGTCTCTTCAATTTAGGCACCCCAAACTAAACTCCTAACTGATCGTTGTTCAAGAAAATATCTTCCAAGAATCTCCTCAAAGTTGGTTCCCAAGAATGGGCCCACTTAACTCATCCTTGTAAATATCTTCTCATGCAAAAGGTGTTAACTACAAGATGCCAACTTAGGTGCCCAAGGTGGGTCCAAGTCAATCTTTGTTAACTGAAACATATCACTCCAACAATTCATGCAAACATTATGCATGATTGATCATCCCCACTTAATTGCATGTATCCACCTGTTATCGATCATGCAAATAAAGTCATTAGTCATGCAACTCAAGTCAACTAAAGTCAACTAGCATTCAACTGAAACTAAGTACATGCAGCTAAAGAAAACTGAACCATAACTAAACTAAACTGATACTGAACTGATCTAAACTAAACTAAATTGAACTGAACTAAACTAAACTCCACTCATGTAAATATCAATCCCTAATTTGTAGGATCTTTACACATGCATTACTGAAGTGTTATCAATCCTCCTAATAGTTAACTTAAGCAAGGTGGGTTCCACCTTCCATATGAGAGCCTCCATGTGCTCCTATTTTGTAGGAGCTCTTCTTGGGTGTCCCCACATGTTCCTAGATCATTTAGAAATAATTACAAATGTCAATTTACATGTTCATTTCATTCAAATTTAATCTCTTTCTAATCGTAGTGTTGGGGAACACTTTCCAAGGGCTTAGGAGATACATGAAATATGTTGAAGATTGCAATTAAATGGCATCCTATTCCCAAAAATTATTTCTGTAAAATATTTTGTATGAATTTTTTCCCGAATTCCTATATATCCATCATCAATCATAAAACCTAAAGTCTAAGCCTTATCAAAGTGGGGTAGAGGGAGAAAGGAAGAGAAAGAGAAGTTGGCTTTATCATTTATATTTGGTGATTTCCAAATGTCTTACATTGGGAAATACCAACCCTTTGGCTTGGATTTGCTTTGGGAATCCAACCCAAAGGGTTGGACAACCATTTCATGCCAAATACATGATTTTTTGAAAGGGTAACAAAATTTCACATATTTTTGGACATGCTCTCAATCAAGTTTGGAAATATTTCAATGCAAATTTTTAAAAATACCATGATGATGTTAACAAAGGCATAAATTATATCCTCATATTTTTTACATGGATTAGGTTGGAAAAAGGAATGCCAAAAAAATAACTCTCTCTCATATTCTACATTCAATGTTTTTAAATGATAAAAAATGTCAATTCTCATAGTTACAAGGACTCCTACATCTTAGGTTGTAGTACTAACATGATTATTACCAAACTTATTTAATATATCCATGTGAAAGATAGGGCATATAACTACTCCACATGACCAATATTATCTAAAATAATTAGGAAACTAAAAAAAATACTCTTTTCAAAAGAATCCCTCAAAGAGCTTGTCCCTTCCTCATTACTTGGAAAACTATATTAATTTTCTAGAATCTTGTTTGAAAAAGCATCCATTTAATTATGAAAAATAAAAATGAGGCATGCTATTGAATGAATAGATACTAAGAATTGTTTTGAATATTTTTGGAGGGATTTGACCAATGGAACCTATGGAGGGGGGCACCCAAGGGGTTCCCCCATCCAATATAGTTTCTTCTAAGGTATAGGCTAGTTTAGGTGTTTTTCAGGAATGGAGTGGTCGTTTCTCAAAAGCTAGAGATTACTTCTAATGATAAAGAAACATATATTTCTTTTGATGTTTAATATCTTGCTTCATTTGCTGAAAAACTTATTGGATCAAAGTCTCCTAAAGTGGATAAGGGTTTGACGCCTTTGGTGATTTGCTTTGAAGATAGATTTGTAGTAAATGTGTCATATGATTTGATGGATGAGGTGACTACATGTATGTATAACTCTTTACTGGGTAAGTTCCTTTCTTTTAGACCTAATGTAGATCAACTTCATAAGTAGGCATATTTGGTTCAGTAATTAAAAGGTAGTATTATTATTAGTGCTATAGTGGATGATCTAGATTCCTGTTTAAATTTGTGAATAAGGAAGATCTTATCAAAGTTTTGAGAGAAGGACCTTGGGCTTTTGATAAGAATTTTTAAGAAATTATCTTTATGCAAATGAAAATAGAGTTTTGATCCTTCTATGGATCTTGGATTAGTTGCCCTTGCTTGGTTAAGGTTGCTAGATTTACCTATGGAGTTTTGGAACTATACATATTTCAAAGTATAGAAAATTATTTTAGGCATTTGTTGGTTGTTAATAAGGTTACTCAACAAAAAACTAGATTGGTCTTTGCAATAATGTGTGTGAAGGTTACTATGAGGGTAACTGCACAAATTTGTGACACAAAAAGGGGTCTTAAGATGCCACTTTATTGTTGGAACTGAGTTTTGTTGGTGGGTTAAATTGAATTAAGAAAATAAGAGTGTTGGGAGATATAATTGTATAAGAGCGAATTTGCACCCCTTACGCAAATTCCCCTTTTACACATCCTCACCTTAGAAAATCAAATCTGAAGGAAAAATTCCACATCACCCAACTGCCTTCCTTCCACTTAGCATCTATTTGTTTTGTCAGTGACATAATTTTTGTCGAGGATGCACGCATGGCGCACAGACGTCTATGTGGCGTGCTATTGTCCCTGACGTATTCCTGCGTATGAAGTTGGAAGAGGCATTACACATTCGATTGGAATCAAATTGTAATGTCCCTCTTTGACCAACCAACCCCAAAAATGGAAGATTCTTCCCATCTCTCCTTCAAATTCATCCATCTTCATCTCATTTTTCATCCACTTGCATCCTCTTGCATGCTCTTGCACTCTCTAAGCAACAAATCGGCATTCTCTTAGCACTTCTAACATTCACTTCACTCTCAAGCAACACTTCAACACTCCATTATAGCAACAACACTCCATCAACTCCACATAGCAAGTATGAAGCAAGCCACTGAAGCATGGGCTTGGAGTCTTGCGAGACCTCTCTTCATCATAGTTGAGGCTATGGTGACCTGGCCAAGTGCGCTTTCTCCTTCATTAGCTAGTGAGCTTTTGGGTGGAGGTGGTAACGTTTCACTCTTCTCCTTTGTGATTTGGTTGAGTAGCACTTTATTGTTTTGTAGTGTTTATTGCAACTTCTACTTTCTTTTCCTATTTATCACATATTTCTATCTCATTGCTATTTGGCTATCTGTGGAGGTGGAAACACCAAAACAAAAGTCTGAATGAGGAAAACCCCTATACAACCCCAAAAATTTTCCCCTTCTTGGTTGTGTGTAGGTGAAAGTACGTGTGGAGCTAGCTGGTGAACATACGCTTTTGTGAGATCATCTTTGTCACCTTAGTTCTCATTTACTTGTTTTATCACTTTAGTTTCTATTTCCTATATTTACTCATTTTGTATTTACCATCTAGATTAACTAGCTAGGCTGTCAGTTTTTTTTTTGGTAGTTTGTGTTGTGTTCATTGTTTTCTGACCTTACGAATGCCAACACGCTTGAGAGACATCGGTGTGCTGCGTTATTGACCCAGAACTATGCTACCATCCTTAGATAGGGAGCTATTTGAGACACAATACCAACTCCAAAAACCAACTCGCCTAGCACAAACCTAAGTTTAGGATCTGCATAGTGATTGAAGTACATTATAGTCCTCATCTTTCTCGATCCTTTTTTCAAAACATTCCTTTAGAGTGAGGTAAGTTAGGTCAACCCTCCGCTCTCGGCTCTCCATGACCTAAAGCCTTGATGTTGTTGGTCCCCCTCTCTTACAATAACACATAGACTATGGATAATATTCAATACATTAGCTACTAACTATATATAAAATATCAATTAAACTATTAAGCTACCTAGTAAATTTAATACCATGCACTATGGTTGTAATAATCTCTTCTAATCACAATTCAAATTCTTCTCTATGCTTTTAAATGTTGCATTTGTGTCTACTAGGAAAATTCCAGCTACAATACCTAACAAAATTTTATATCTATTTTATATAATTTGATGGATGCCCATAACTTATTCCAAAGTATGTCAACACAGACAAAAAAATCTCTAAGAATGGTAGTATTACTAATCTCTTCCAAAACATTAAAATTATTCTATGTAGATTAAAGTTCTATTAATTTGGCTTCTTTCCTTGGAGGAAATTTTTTGATTGTGCATTTGAGAAATACTTTTCTGTTGAACTCTTAAATAAAAAGTACTATTAACTAATAATAGTTTCTCTAATTCCTTCTAAATTTTAGGCTTTAATTACATAATCTATTTTTTTTATAAGTCTTTGGTTTAAAGAATATTAATTGGTGAAAATTTGATTGAATAAAAAAATAGAACTATAAAAATAATTACAAATTTTCTTTTAATTATTGATTTGTTTAATTTAAAAAACAAAAAATAACTTTTTCATTCTAAAATTTAATGAAAAATATAAAGAAGAGATTTTGTTTTATTTTAAATTTTAAAAATAAATATGCATTTTAATAAATTATTCTTATTGAATTTTCAAATTTAGAAGTTGTAAATAAAATTCATATTTTTTAGTTAGTTGACAATAATAAATTTATAAGAGGTATATTCTTGCATAAATTTGACTCATGATATTATACATCTCAATTCTTGGTTATTATTGATTATCGATTTTCAAATTTGATCTTAATTTTTAAATATGTTATTCATCACTATAGGTCAAATTCATGACATGGATTTGATTTAGGTCACTTTTGTAATTTATATTTGATCTCAAACTTTTGAATTCAACATTTTTAACTTCAACCTTGTCTATTGCTTTGCTTGTACAAAATTGTAAGTGTGAAGTTTGCATCAAAATTAACACTTTATATTTGGATTGATTTAAGAAAACTTGGATTTATATAGTTTGAATATTTTAATTTTATAAAAAAAAATTATAGGCAAAAATGCTCTAGGGGGCATAACCTTATATTAAATTTCTAAAATTTTAAAAATTCAGGCAACTCCATAGTAGAGGGCATATAAATTAGTACAAAATTCTAACAGAACTATAGCAAAATCCTTAGAAGATGTTATATTCTAGACAACTATATAAATCTTATTTCATATTACAATTGACCTCTGATTTCACCTAAAATATATAGCCCTTAATTTCATCTCCATTTCTACAAGACACCTCCTACAATGCAAAGGACCAATTGTGCCACTTTGAATGACCACTCCTATAAAAATATAAGAATGTAATTTCCTGCTTCATAGTAATAACCCCCAAGACATTGAGAGATAAAGCCCAAATCAAGTTTGTCGGTACACTTTCCTTCCTTCCATGTCCATTTCTTTCTTTATCCTCCATCCATTCCACTCCTTCTCTCTTCCTCCTTATCTTCCTTCCTCAATCTTTATCTCCCTTTATCTCTCCTATTTTCTATCTCTTTGTCCTCCCTCTCTCTGCCTCTTTGCATCTCTTTTGTCTCTGCTTGTCTCACTTCTTTATGTCCTTCTCTCCTTTCTCAATTTCCACCTATTTCATTGAACCTCCCCCCTCCCCTTTCATCCTCCATCCTCCCTTTCTCCTCTATCTCTCCACATCCCTCTGTCTCCCTCTTTTCATTTCTCCTATTTCTCTTTCTGTCTCTCCCAATCCTTTCTTGTCTCTTTTTACCCCTCTCCATCTCTTCCTTATATATCTTATCGATCTTCCTCCCGCTTTTGTCCTCATGTGCTCCTCTGTCCTCTGTCTCTTATGTCTTTCTTATATTCGTCTCCTGCTGATCTCCAGTCATGTAACAATACAGCCTGTCATCTCTCATCTTTCTCTCTTTCCCAATATTCCTCCACTTTTATCCTCTCTCTTTCTTTTCTCCTTCTATCTCTCTATCTCTTATATATCTCTTTCTCTTTTACTCTCTTTTTCTCTCTTCATCTCTCTACCAATCCCCCCCCTCTCTCCCTCTCCTCTCTATATATCTTTCTCTCTTCTCTTTATGTCAAAATAAAATATAATTTCATCCTTTTAAATATTTGTTTCATTTTAATACGTGTAAAATAATTAAAAATCATGTCCTACTTGACATAAATTAAGAGACTGCATAAACAAGCACACATTTTTATTTTCCTTTCATAGCAAGAAGTTGCATATAAACTATCCTTAATAATGCATGGTACATACTAAATTTTAGTGAAGATGAAATAAAAAAACTTAAAAAATTATCTTTTCAATGACAAAATAAATTATTTATTTATATCAACACTCATATTGAATACAAATATTAATAACTAAATTCAAATCATTAAAGGCAAGGTGGAAAATTTCTCCCACATCTCACACCAAAATAATCAATGAACCCATATGGACACATATTAACTTGGTGTGTATTAACAACCCTAAGAAAACTTGAAAACACATCCTAACGAGAATCTAAATGTACATTAAAGGCATTTATTTATCATCAACAAGCATAAAAAATTTTCAATCATATTAAAGGAGCAAGCAAGCTAGGAACACTTCGATTAAAGCACCTAAAAAGAATCAAAATCCCCATAATCATTCTAGCACGTCTACATATTTAAATATTGTTGTCTTGAATCACTTCACAACTATAAAGTAAATCTTCTCTACAAAGTCAACTTAGAAAAACACAAACCTTGCAATTTGATAATCTCCCATAAGTGTTTGTATGCACTACTACTCTTTATTATTTAAAGAAGCAAGAAAAACAAGGTGAATTAGAAAAGAAAGAACACACATTCAACAAAAACATATATGCACCTTGTACAATAGATTTGCATCTACGAAATTGATTAAGACCTATGAATTTATTCAAGAAAATGTAGTAAGTTTAGTAGAATCCCCCCCAAAAAAAAAAATCAAGTTTCCTTACCAATATAATAGATTTTAATATCTACATCAATATCATATTTTTCACTGAGCATACAATTATATACTCCAATCATTTCATATTTAGTTTTCTAACACCCACAACATTTATTTATTTAATCTAAATGAAACTTAAGAAAAGTTATTTTTCTTTACACTATTATACTCAAACTATCTTCTCTCATTTACAAATATTTATGAACATTCACAATAATTTCAATTTATATTTGGCAAACTAGTATATCTAAAGTATGTAATTCTATTTGATGGAAGAGGAAGAAAATTAATGACAAAAAAATTATTCAAGTGGGTTGAAGTTTGAAGTCATGGTCATGTTATAATTAGATCCATTTGAATGGATGTGTCCATAAAAATAAGAAAAAAATCATTAGATAACTAAATAGCATGAGATTTACTATCCAACCATCACAATGCGCCATTGCATTAATGGCCCAGACATTTAAAGCCAACATGTTTACAGATGTGTTTGTAGCACCATTTGTAGTAGCTTTCACCCAAAATGTTGTCTCATGTCAAGAAAAAAATAACTTCTAATGTTTTATCTATGAAAATGTTCTATATTTTGAGATAGTTGTGTTTAAACGTTTGTTCACTAGTTCAAAATATTATATCCATTCATATCGACCTTATTGCATTCAATGTTTGTTTGGTTTTTTAATAATAATATAATTGTAATATATTATATTAATAATATTTTAAAAATAATATAATTAGACGAGGCATATTACAATGACATCCAAAAATCTTTGTAAGGAAAATTTGACATGTGGTAATGTTGTTTTTTTAGATAAATACTAGTGTCATGTAATAAATAATGGCATCGGGTAATGTTCCTTTTTTAAATTTTAAAATCAATTTAATTAAAAAATAAATTAAAGAATTTATTTATATAGTAACACAAATATATTTTTTATAATTATAAGAAATTTCAATGTATTTATTTGTAATCGTTTTTTGTTTATTTTTCAATAGTGTTTTTTTTAATTTGTCAATAGTTTAGGCAGGGTTTTAAGTTGTTTTATTCATAGATTTCTTTAGATGTTTTTATCTTGGAATTCATGAAATCTAATCAAAAATCTTTGTAAGGAAAAACTAATCAAGTTAAATTTGATGTTTTAGTGGCCGTAATGTTGCTTTTTTAGATTTTAAAATCAATTTAATTAAAAAAATAAATTAAAACTAAATACTTAGTGTCAATTCCACCAAAAGCAATGTGTAAATCTATATCCAATCTTAAATCCTCTCTTTTTATTTTTTGAAAAAAAAGAGCATCATTATTGTTAACTACCTAAAATGAATTCAAAAAAGAGTTTTCTTTTTATAACACTGTTATTTTCCCTGTATTGGCATGGTGTGATGGTTTATAGGTGGTATTGTTGTTCTTGCCACCAAGGTTCAAACCCTGTTGGGGTGGTATTGTTGAATGGTTTTAATAGCATCCACGAGGCCAGACAACCTAAACAAAGACGAAACATCACTCGAACTACGTGATCTCCCTTTCGAAAAAAACTACAGATTAATGACTTTTGGAAGTTGACCAACTCTTAAAAATTACAACTAGCAATTGCATCTTAGTATGCAATGGGTACGCCCAAGAAATGTGAAAGATCAATGAAATATATTTTGATCTATTATTAGGATGCCGTAATTTTTAAACCTAAATGTGCTTATTTTTAGGATCTTGACCTTAATTTTCATTTCAATAAACATACTTTAAAACACTCATAGAAACCTTATTTTCACGCTGCATATGCCAAATTGAAGTGAAAGCTGAATACCAGCCAAGAAGGAAACCAGCGGCCGGGAAAGCAGGAAAAGAACGGCGGAAAAATGATAAGTGCCTATTTATCAGCTACTCGAGCCCGTTTCTCCGCCATTTACCCATGCACGATCACAGCTGCATGAAAAAAATCAAACAGCAGAAAATTAAAAAAACACATTTGGGTTTTTCTTTCTCTAAACGGTCCGTCCGTAGACACGTACATGCAAGCGTATAGTCTTCGCGCCGTATGCGTATGTCTTTGCTTTCTGCTATTGCGTTTTGCTGCCACGTGTGAAACGCAGGGGCGTACAGCGCAAAAAAACCGCGCCCGGCACTGGCATGTTATAGCAAATGTGTTTTTATTTCCGCACTATTTATTTCAGCAATCGTATGGAAAGTTGAAGAGATTTACATTTAGATTTAGCGGCTGTTTTAGCGAACGAAAATGGCGGAGAAACGGGCTCGAGTAGCTGATAAATAGGCACTGTTATATCATTTTTCCGCCATTCTTTTCCTGCTTTCCCGGCCGCTACTGGTTTCCTTCCTCGCTGGTATTCAGCTTTCACTTCTCCAATTTGGCGATATGCAGCGTGAAAATAAGGTTTCTATGAGGGTTTTAATGTATGTTTATTGAAATGAAAATTACGGTCAAGATCCTAAAAATAAGCATATTTAGGTTTAAAAATTACGGCATACTAATAATAGATCAAAATTTATTTCATTGATTTTCCACACTTCTTCGGCGCACCCATTGCACACTAAGATGCGACTGCTAGTTGTAATTTTTATGAGTCGGCCAACTTTCAAAAGTCAATAATAGAGGGCCGTTTAATGGAAAATTCACTATAAATATTGGGAGGAGAATTCCAGATATAAGAGAGAGGGAAAATTGTAGGCGGGAATCTAAAAAAATAAGAAAATGAGCATAGAAGAGGAAAACCTAAGGAAGAGGAGATTGGAAGAGGAGGTAGCTTGGGAGGAATATTGGAAGAGGGAATGCGAGAGAAGGGAGAAATACCTAGAGGAACGTTTTAAGAAG